>ML779083.1:1319882-1330319 GCA_009831015.1 Picea engelmannii | reverse complement strand
ATTAAGTGAACCCTCCAAGATGCATGAGTGAGAAAACAATAAGATAATTCTCTCAGGAGAATGCTCCATAACCACCAGTCCAAAAATAACAAGTGGTCCAATATATGGGTTACATACCTTGTGGAACACTTTCGGTAAGCAATATAAATAGAAGTACCGTGAATCCTGAAAATGAGCTACTATGAGTGCCATGACTATGGAAAATTGTAGGGAAAAATACTAAGAATGTGAAAATTAGAGAGAGAAGCTTGAACAATAATGAGTTACCTATTTATCAATGGTATAGAATCAAAAAGCAATCAACGACATTGACATGTCTATGAATTACTATAAGTGCTTAGAGTAGGATATCAAGGAGGATATCAAGTAAGAAAGGATCCAAAGGTGGTCAAATTGTGGAGATATTGAAAATATCTAATCTTTAAGGATATTATACCAATTGATATGAGCATAATAATATCAATTGACTTATTCACATATAAGGAAGCAAGTGTGCAAGTAGAAAAGGATATTCTCAAATTGTACACATCTTTATCTACTATATTGTACTAAGTATTTATGTAAGTACAAAATTGGTGGAGAGTGATCATATTTAATTAAATCACCTATGAAATATTTACAATGATATGGATGAACAACAAAATATGAAGTGAAAATAGAAGTATATATTTGAACTCGAGTCCACTAGGGAATAATGATTAAGTCTCATCATAGGAGTTGATAAAGAACCTGAAAAGTCTATTAAGGGGTGTCTGGTTATAGAGATAAGGTTCCAATCCTAAAATGAGAATCCAAAATAAAAAAAAGAATACAACAATTGGTTGAAGCATAAAAAGGTGTAGGTGATGAAGGGGTGGTTTTGGGTATGATAGATTATCATCATGATGGCATATAACTCCAATCCCAAGCCACATTGAATAAGAGGAGTGTTGTCCCTTGACCAAGTTTTGAGAATCATTGGTCATGATTGACCTATTTTGGGACTTCGATAGGTTGTCAAAAGCAGAGCTCAAGTCGAAGCGGAAATCGTGCGATCTCTGCCCCTTTTTAGGGATTTTTGGGTTTTGGGCTATGTAATGGGTATGGGAATGTCGTCCCATGGGTTTACCCATGTTTAGGCCCTTTTTGTAATGTATAAATAGAATTATAGGCGAGGTAAGAAAGAATAAGGTATTTTGGTACCTTGCTAAGTGCTAAGTGAAAGTGTGAATTGTAGATGCTTCGTGCATACTGTGTGAGACCTGTAGAGCTAAGTGCAAGTGATTGTAAGAGACTATTAATAGGCTTTGTGTTGTAACTCAGGGAAGGAGGATCTAGCAAAGTGCACCCATATCTCTTGTCCTCTACGGAGTGAGATCTCATGGCTCTATGCATGTAGAAGATTGACATAAGGCAATAAAAGAAAAGAAGAGTTGGTGGAATGTTGGCAACCCTACATAATTTTCACTTTTAAAGTTATAAATGACAATTCTTGTAGCTGCCTATGCCTCATCCTATAAATATTTCTATTTGAAGGTGACTATTCATTTGCAAAGAGTATGTTTTGATTGTTCCTATTTATTTTTCATCTTGTGTTTTCTGTGCTTCATTCATGGCTGAAAGAATGAATGAAACATTAAAACTTATAATCATATTGCAATTGTATCTAAGGCTTAGTCTTTGGAAGGGTCAATGCGCTTACAAATCTTTAATGAATGTTGTTTTTGTTTGAAGCTTATCATATATCAATGAAACAATTGTTTTGAGTTTCTATTGGACTGTAAGGTTATGTTTTGGAGCCTTTGTATACCAAAAATAGATTGGAAAATGGACTATAGGCTTATTTCATTTAAATTTCTTGGTAAATCGATTTTGTTTTTAATTTTTCAATGTGAATTTGGCTTGCAAAACACACCCTCTCCTAACCTTTGCAAATCAACTTCACATATAACATGTCATGGGAATTAATCACACCATGATCATGCTCTGTACCTTGTTTTAGCTGGCAGGTAGAAGTGACAGGCCTCTCATGAGAGACTGAGGTCTGATGTTACGCTTTGTACCCAAAATATTCATCAACAAAGATGCCCAAATTTTGTGTGTGAAACCCTTATGCTTACATTATGGTTGCGCTGGTGTAATTGCTCATTTTTCTCCTTTGTTTTGGGCTCAAACTACCCTCTGTTGTTGCTTCCTCTTAAGCCCATAGTGAATTCAGGTCGCTCTTGTAACCCTATGTTCAAAACCTTATGTCCCCTATCATCAAAATTGAGCCAAATGACCCCCAAACATTTCTACTGTATGATGATGCGAGTGAGGATCTGAAGAGTCTAGGCTGGGATGTGTTTATCACAAAATTCCAGGGCTATAACTCATAAGTGGCCAAATATTTCTCTCTCACATTTGATGGATGCAGAGCCAAGGTGGGTGATATCCAGTTGGATATCACTGAAAAATTTCTTAGTGAAGCAACGGGCCTCCCCCTCACTGGTCAAAAATGGTTTAAAAACTCAAAGTTGGATGAGGTACCATGGAGTCTGCTCGTCACCTCTCGAGAAATTCAATGCTGTGACAAAAGTATTTCGATCTCCTTACTCAAGGTTAGATGGCATGGCTTGTTGGCAGTTTTAAGACAATTTGTCACCTGTGAAGGTTGTTTTGGCTTGGTGTTCCTTTACCACATAAGACTGCTCATGCATTTTATCTGTTTCAATTTAAACATGTCATTTTACTTGTTAATAAGTTTATATAAAATGGAAAAGAGTTATAAGAAACAGAGTTTGGAATCAAGCCTTTTCCACCATGGGTTGATAAAATTATTGATATTCCATCATCTTAAAGTACTTGGTGATGATTGGTATATTTTCGTAACTCGTAATGGCTTTGCCACAGTAAACCCTGTAGAGATTCCTGTGGTAGATAAACCTATGTTAGAGAAACCTCTCGGGCTCTTAAGTCTCATATTGGATGTCTTGTATGAAAACCCTCATCAAAGGGCATTGCCCGATCAGTCTATGTGTGAGCAACATGATGCTAGTTCTAGGGTTATTAAAATTATTGAGCGTGAACAAATTGTTTTCCCTAATCCCATTGCAAAAAACGACAACAAACTCTCACACAAACGGCCAAAGAAAAATCAAGAAACAAGGCTTCGTAACAAGAGAGTTGGACGACTTATTTCTTGGAGTTTGTGAAATAAATCCAAATCTCATGTGAGCTCGATTGAATCGATTGAGATCCATGAGAGTTCTGACTCCGAGATCGAAATATTTTTGGCCGAGGAAGATCAAAATTGTTCAGAACCGACTTAACCTTTCGATTATGTGAATAATCTCCCACCATGTTTTAAAGACAGGAAGGGATTTACAGGAATTAAACTCGGTCAAAGGTCGACAATGGATAGTGGTAGTGTTTTGACACATAGTCATGCATTTCCTCAACCTTTTGCTCCTACTGTACACTGTGAAGTGTGTTTACATTGGATAGGTCGGTATTACACATACATCCTCGTTCTTCAAGAAAAGATCAAGGCTCTTACGACTCAAAATAACTCATTAACAAAGGAAAATTGTGAGCTCAAGATCAATGCACAAAGACAAGGAAAACATTTGAAAAGGACTGGCAAT
The DNA here is from genome assembly GCA_009831015.1 of Picea engelmannii. Taxonomy (NCBI): domain Eukaryota; kingdom Viridiplantae; phylum Streptophyta; class Pinopsida; order Pinales; family Pinaceae; genus Picea; species Picea engelmannii. Next base: position 1,326,714 of record ML779083.1, on the reverse strand, counting down.
ATCATAATAAAAAATGTTGATAGTGTCAAGGCCGTGATCAACTCTGAGATTTTTTTATTCGAATTTGGTTATCAGTTGAATGGTAAGATTGGTTTTTATCTTATTTGTTCTTTTATTGTTATTTTTCTAATTAATCTAGGTTGATTTAGATTTTTTTTGTCAATAATAAGATTGGCTACAGAATCGAGAGATTTTGTAGCCAAGTCAATTCTCATATAAAATTTGGAAAATGTTAGTTAAATAAACATCTAATTTTCTTATTTAGTTTTCTTTTAGGATATGATGTATCTTTTGGGGATCTCATAAGATGGATCATTGTTGGACTTGGTTAATTAGTCACTTCTATTGTCTTATTATGTAAATCAAAACAAAACTTTCATAATTTTGAAGATCCAGTTTGATATTGAGTGGCTTTTTAGACCCTCTATCTTTGTAATCTTTTAGATCCTTTTGAGATTTGATCCTATATTACAATATAGGATGTTTAGCTTACAATAAATCTTTAAATACTACATATTTTTGTAATGAAATCACCTTGGTTGAGAGCAAGAGATGGACGAGTGATTCCAAAACTTAATGAAACAACATTTATGCATTTTGGCTTTAGCCTTTTGTTCATAATGTTTTTATTTATGTTTTATTAATCCTGCTACATGTATAGGTCTGATATCTTTAGATTAAATGATCTATGATGTGCAGGATATTATATTATAAATACCATCTATAATTTGCTTCTCAAAATATATATGTTGTGATCATATCTTCAGTTAAATCGATAGGATTTATCTTTGAGTTTTAATGGGACAATGAAATGCATTGATTACTTTTAGATTTATCTTATTGTAATCATGTACAATTATGAGATCACGGTTTTATGTTTGTGTTTCCTCATCTGTCATTGAAAACTAAGTTGCCAATACAGATTCTAAAATTTATTTAGAACAGTCATAAGGTTCCTTGCAGATTTCTCTCTTGGATAGGGCAGTTGGATGTTCTCCACTCACGCAGATGCTTAGACACACCTCACTAACTCACTAACAGGTTAGCTCCTTTGTATTTTTCTGTCATTTACTTATCACTGAAACTAGAATGTATGGTTCAGCTTTTGACTATCCACAGATTTATGTTTCATTGTGTTTTTCATATTAGTTTAGATTTATAAAGGAAAAACAAAAAATATTTTTATGTGCTTTCTTTATCTGCTTCCTAGAAGCAATCATTTTTCACATTGATTTTCGTAAGTTTCGATTAAAACATGCAGTTTGTAAATCATGTACATAAGTAAGATTTGTATATCTTTAGCTTAAATATATCTACAACAGTTACATTAGACATATGTACATATATATATATATATATATATATATATATATATATATATAGTGTTTAGTAATTAGATAGTTATTTCTTTATTTTATTTGTTTCTTTTAGGACTTTTAGATTGGCTAATAGAGCCATTAAACCCATTGGAATGAGTTACACCAAATGACTTGGGTTATTTAGACAACCCCAGACCAGACTCGTTCTTCCATTTGACAAATGGTCAATTCGCCTGTCAACATGGACGTAGCCCCAAGCTGGGGGTAAACCATGTATATCCTGTGTTGTGGTTGCTTTGTGATTTATGGTTGTTCTCTTGTTTATGTGATTAAATGCTTAGTGCACTAATATATGCTTAGAATAATCTAACATGATAGCTTAGTGTTGAACAATGTGAATGAATGTTGGATCTAATCTATGTTGATGTGCTTAGTGCTTGAATATATTAGATCTGTGTGAATACTGCGTTGCTCTATTATTAGGGTTTATCTGTGCTGTAAACTAAGGCTGGATATTAATGAACTATAATTGCTAAGTTCTCTATAAAGGTGTTTTAATCACATATCGGTGTCCTAGCTAAGGTTGCAGATATCTGAGTCCTGCAACCACCCCTTCCTCTACCTCGGGTGCGACTTCATTTTCTTCGCAGGTGTTGCCAAAAGGGTCAGTAGTTAGGGTTTTGTGGGTGAGCTCTTGAGCGTTGAACCCTGGGTCTGCCCCTTTGCCAACAAATGGTTCCATTGTCGAGACCTGAAATTTTGATTGTTGGGAACTAAAGAAAAGAAATATTTGTGCGTAGATCTATTGCCCTAGTGCGCAGTATTCTACTTGACCTGTAAATCTCTGTGCGAAGAAGAAAATTCAGATCTGAAGAAAAGAGGTAAGATCTTGAAGCTTTGTGCTCTGATAAAGGTAAGAACAGTGAAAAGTTTTGATTGAAAAGGTAAGATAAGTGGAAACTTTTATTTCAAAAGTATGGATCTAGGTATGTTTGATAAATTTTGTCCTAGCTTGAAAAATAGGGAACAGTTAGATGAAATAAGGTTTGATATGAGTAGATCTGATAGAAATAATGAAAGATATATTATTCCTATGCATAGAAAGAATGTTTGGACTAATAAATGGATACAGGACCCTAGAAATAATTTTTTGCAGGATAGCTACTATGATCCTAGTGCGCAGTACAGGAAAGGTTGGGGATCATTTTAAATAAAAAGAAGATTAACCCTTTGTTATAATTGTAGAAGACTGGGACATATTTCTAAGGAATGCCCTGGTAAAAGACCTAGTTGTCTTTGTTGTCAAGCTATGGATCATGAAGTTTTGAATTTCCCTAGAATGATTGTTGAGGTTGAAAGAATGAATATGAGACAAGATAACCCTGAGGAAGATCAAGAAACTGAGACCATGGCAGAACCCCAAAAAGAATTAGAGAATGTATTGCTACAAATGAAAGAAACCCTGAATGATCACATACATATCAACTTATCAGAGAGATTCAAAGAAAAAAGTGCATAGAGACAAGAATAGGAGACTTCGACATTGATTGTGTTCTAGATGAAGAAACACAGGTGAATATTATGACAGAAAGGACTTGGGAAATTTTAAGAAAGCCTGCTATGATTCCTTCATTGGGGGAATAGGATTATTTAGAGGAAATCTAATAACCCTATGTGGAAGACTCACCCAGATATCTATGAATTCTCATGGAACTTCGACAAAAGAATATTTTGAGGCTGTTAACTTTATTGAGAACAATGCCCCATTTTCTATAATACTAGGAAAAACTTGGATTGAGAAAGATCAGGCCAGAATAAAAGAAGAGGAAGTCTTAGAACAAAAGAAGAAAGAATTAAAAGATTTCATGACTAGGAGGATAGTGCACTTGATTGAAGAACAGGAGAATAGATCAAAGCTAATCAGAACCAGAAACTTGGATGTCGAAGTGGAAAGAACACAAGAAGGCTCACCGAAGAGTAGAGCACCTACCCAAAAAAAAGAAGAAGTATTGGCCTTGAACCCTACGAAAGACCATCAATAGCGTGAAGTTACTATGCAAAAAGGAGATAAGAAACAGAATGGAAAGAGGAATATCGAGATAAATATTGCAAGGAAGAAGGCTAGAAAGCTCAGTAAGAAGAGAGAAATGATAGAAAAGTTGTAGAAGGTTCCAGAAGGGACTTCGCAAAAGGAAGGTTTTCAAAACTGTAACTTCGTCAGGATATCATAAGGAATGTAGCTTCCATCTAGAATGGCACATTGCACCTAGCCTGCAAGCTTATCACAGGAAATCTCATGAGAAAGAAAAGACCTACATAGGTCACAGTATTCACTGTTGACCTCACCGAGAAATGTGTAGAAGGAATCCAAATGAACTGGGTGAAGTACCTAGTCAACCATCTAGAATTGAATTGTCGTGAAGCTTAGGATTAGGGCTATGAGTTCCACTTTGGCTAGCTTCTGATCCTCATAGCATTTACTTCTTGGGAGATATCAGAATCTGTGACCTTCCCAGACATTGAGTCATTCGAACCACTCTCTACGAAGTTCACCATGCTATGGTACTCGAGCGATATGGGAAAATAGTGGCAATCAAACGCAATATTCCATACATACTACGTGCAGTTGAAGAGGTCCATCAAAGTTGTCCCTCACATGATGCCAAACACCCTATACCTGTTCAAAACTCTCATGAAGTTCCATGCAAATTGACACTTAATTTATATCACTGTGCATGTAGACGAGCATAAAGAAGAGTTCCAGTCTTACTATAAGCTCACAGAGGAGGACATTGAGGAGATAACCAAGGACTAGTCAGTAGACCTCCTTAGCCCTATTGACCCTACATAAATGTATGATATCGAACTAATTGGCAACTCAGAGGCCAGTCACAAAGAACACGACACACCTAGAACCAACAGAAGGAAGAAGACCGAAGAAGTACAAAACTTGAGCAGTGCATCAGATGAAACTGCTTCAGTATCAGCTAGATGAGGAGGTGATGAAGAAGTAGATAGAGAAGAGACCAATGGAAAAGAATATCAACAGAAGCAAGGTGAAGTAACACCACCTAGGGATCCTGTTGATGAGGATGATCCCTTGAATAAAAGAAAGGTTTCCCCCATGAAACCCACCTCATGGAAGAAGTCAAGAGCGAGCAAAACCACGATGCGAACCATGCTCACAGTCGATGAATTCGACTTCATCATCGCAGCTATAGCAGATTCCTCATAGAATGTCTTTCAGAAGCATGAAGACAAGAAAGAAGAGATGTACAACATAATCATGGTTGAACTCAGAGGGGTACAACAGGTCCTTCAATCCAGCCGCACAGTATCCACTACGCCCCCGCCATCAGAAGCACCATAGTTGGTAGATGAGCCTACCCAACTCCACAGACTAGCTAATGTAGTCAAATCTCTCCTTCGTCGTGCACAGGAAGAAACAGAACAGGCCACAGAGGCCCTAAATCAAGTGGAAAAAGTAGTCATAGAGCAACACTGAGTTGCACAGCAGGAGAAGGTTTCTCTCCAAACAAAGTTTGAAGAGGAGAAAGCACAAATCCAACAAGAGAAAGAGAAGTTTCTTGCAGAGCATCTCAGAGTCAAAGAAGTAGTCAGTAGAGAACTTTGCTCTATGACAGGCTTAGAGAAAAAAGCAGAAGAACAAGTATAGCATCAAGTAGCACAGCTTGCGGAAGCTATCTAGCAACTTCAACAGAGAATCGCAAATCTGGAGCTACAAACAGTGCCGAGCACTCTGCAGGATGTATGATATCAAAGAGAAGCAACTGCTTGAAGAAAATTTGAGAGATTCAAGGCCCTTGCCATGGAATGTAAACAACTAAGTGATCGCAGTGCCCAGACTTATGAGAGACTCACTGAGGATCCTGAATTGAAGGCACTGGAGTCACAGCTCCAAGAGGAAAATAAGAAAACAGAAACAATACATGCGCAGTTGAAGCCCTTATATGTAGTTGAAAGGATGAAGCGATCCTAGGAACAGATCACTGCTCAACAGCAGGTCCACACCATTCAGATAAAAGTCATGGAAGTGACTCAGAGGCTCCAACCAATACAAGACGAGGCTTGCCAATTGTTTGTGGAGATTGAAGGTCGAGGCTAAGAACTGGACCAAGTCGTCACTGTAGCTGGGCAACTCTTGGAGGGACCTGTCAACGAAGCATTTATCCAAGTGTTCGTCGTTCAGGAGGTTGTGGTGCAACAATTTGAAGTAGCTCGAGCCAAGCTCGATGCTTTCGAAGCAGAGCTACCGAGATCATAGTGACTAGGGACGAGTCAAAAATGAGCATTGGGTGCCTGTTGGCCCTTGACCAAGTTTTGACAATCCTTGGTCATGATTGACCTATTTTGGGACTTCGACAGGTTTTCGAAGGTAGAGCACAAATCGAAGCGAAGATCACAGGATATCGGCCCCTTTTTATGGATTTTTGGGTTTTGGGCTATGTAACGTGTATGGGATTGTGAGCCCATGGGTTTACCCATGTTTAGGCCCTTTTTTTAATGTATAAATAGAAGTCTAGGCGAGGTAAGAAAGAAGAAGGTCTTCTGGTACCTTGCTAAGTGATAAGTCCAAGTGTGGATTGTAGATGCTTCGTGCATATTGTGTGAGACTTGTAGAGCTAAGTGCAAGTGATTGTAAGAGACTATGAAAAGGATTTGTTTTGTAACTCAAGGAAGGAGGATATAGCAAAGTGTGCATAGATCTCTTGTCCTCTACAAAGTGATATCTCATGGCTCTGTGCATGTAGAAGATTAACAGAAGGCAATAAAAAAAAAAAAGAGTTGGTGGACATAGCCCCAGGCTGGGGGTGAACCACGTATATCTTATGTTGTGGTTGCTTTGTGCTGTATGATTTTTCTCTTGTTTATGTGATTAAATGCTTAGTGCACTGATATATGCTTAGAATAATCTAACATGATAGCTTAGTGCTGAATGTAAATGTGTTGAACATGCACAGAATAGATCCAGCTAGAAAATACTACACACATTTGCAGAGAGAAATTGAGAAAGAAGAAGCAAGATAGAAAGAATGGAAGAATTCTCAATAACCATATTCCACACTCAAAGAGTGAATAATTTACAATATATATCGGATAAATGAGTAACTAATGAGCCATAGTGGTGGTCTAGATTGATTTGGACACACACCAACAGTTACAAGAGTAAACTGCCACCTAGTCTAGTCTCTCAGGCAGTTACAGGAGTGAACTGCCACCTAGTTGAGTTAACTAGTCAACTAGTCTTTAGTTAACTGACTGAACAAAGAGTAGTGAGTTGGTGATGATCCCAATGTTTCATGGTGACAAAACCAATGCAATATCTAAACTCAACTCAACTAGTCAAATTGAAGTGTCAACTGAAAGAGAATATTCTCCAGGTGGAATATTCTCCCCTAAAATATAGGAGACTGGATAATGATTAATTATGACTAATAAACAAAGAATAACCTTAGGAAAAATAAATCCTAGGTGTGTGTGAAGTAACTCCA
>ML779083.1:1303061-1319499 GCA_009831015.1 Picea engelmannii | reverse complement strand
ATGAAGTATATGCATCATTGATATTTCCACACATATCCACTTTATCTTCTTGTAATGAATAATATCCAAATAAATTTTGGATGAAATTTTGAAAACCGTGTGGTTGTTTCCAGAAAAATGCTGAAATTTTGTTGATTTTAAAATGATCATAACTTCACTTTCTGGACTTCGTTTCAGATGATTTTTTTTTAAAAATTGGATATTTTCCTGAGAGGAATTCAAATATCCAATTTTTTTCTGCAAATTTTTCTCAGAAAATATCAGAATGAAGTCTGATGTGCGTGGCTCCCTTTTTGTCTACTGAGATATATGCATGGTGCATGCAAAAGTGTCTGCATGTGACTCCTGAGATGCATGCCATATATCTTCCACATGAATTTTAGAAAATAAATATGAAATGGAGTAGACATCATCTTCAATTAATGGAATACAAATTTATGTAGATACTTGTGTAGAAGGCTCTTCAAACTAAGATGATTTATCTTCCAATGGCTTTTCTACATTCTCTATCTTGTCAACATTTTGCATGCATTCTTCCTTATTCCCAAATAAAACCTTCAATCTGCTCCATAAATCATTTGGAGTGAATTCTTGTGAGTCATCATATACTTTATGGAGAATTTTGGGAGAAACAAAATAGAGGATACATCATATGGCCATATCTTGTCTATTGAGAAAGTCATTTTTCTCATCGACATAATCAAGCTCTACTTCCATTGCCATGGTTATTTGGTACAAGCCACTACGTCTGAGCATAAGAAGAATTTTTGGCTTCCATTCCAAATAGTTATGAGGCGTGAGAAGTATTTATGGCGAATAATCCATCTTTTTGTTGTCTTTAATCTTTTGTACCTGCAAAAAAAATTTGGTGTATCTTTTTCTTAGCAGTCTATCAACTCTGATACCATGTAAATGTGTTGAACATGCATAGAATAGATCTAGCTAGAAAATACTACACACATTTGCAGAGAGAAATTGAGAAAGAAGAAGCAAGATAGAAAGAATGGAAGAATTCTCATTAACCATGTTCCACACTCAAAGAGTGAATAATTTACAATATATATAGGAAAAATGAGTAACTAATGAGCCATAGTGGTGGTCTATATTGATATGGACACACACCAATAGTTACAAGAGTAAACTACCACCTATTCTAGTCTCTCAGGCAGTTACGGGAGTGAACTGCCACCTAGTTGAGTTAACTAGTCAACTAGTCTTCAGTTAACTGACTGAACAAAGAGTAGTGAGTTGGTGATGATCCCAATGTTGCATGGTGACAAAACCAATGCAACATCTAAACTCAACTCAACTAGTCAAACTGAAGTCTCAACTGAAAGAGAATATTCTCCAGGTGGAATATTCTGCCCTAAAATATAGGAGACTGGATAATGACTAATTATGACTAATAAACAAGGAATAAACTTAGGAAAAATAAATCCTAGGTGTGTGTGAAGTAACTCTAACACTGAACAATGTGAATGAATGCTACATCTAATCTATGTTGATGTGCTTAGTTCTTGAATATATCGTATCTGTGTGAATATTGTGTTTCTCTGTTACTAGGTTTTATATGCATTGTAAACTAATGTTGGATATTAATGAACTATAACTGTTAAGTTCTATGTAAAGGTGTTGTAATCATATATTGATATCCTAGCTAAGGTTGCATACATATGAGGCATGCAACCACCCTTGCCTCTACCTCAGGTGAGACTTCATCTTCTTCGCAAGTGTTGCCGAAAGGGTTGGTAGTTAGGGTTTTGTTGGTGCACTCTTGAGCGTTGAACCTTAGGTCTGCCCCTGTGCCAACAAGGAGAGGTTAGGAGTAGAAATAATACATCAATTTCACCATGAAGGGTTTCCCAAGGAGATAGAAGTAAGAACTATTATTGTTGTAGATAGTCTCTAAGGAGTTTGAAAAACAATCCCAACAAGAAAAGTTGATGAGATATTATTATTTGGACATGATGAATTAGAAAACCTTAATGACACTAATAGATCCTAGATCCCACAAAGCATAATGAAAATCAAGGAGTGACAAATAATAGAGGAAGACACAATTTGGTGACCATAATCCATAATTCTCTCAACACATGTGACTTCTTATAGGTCGGGATACACATTAATTTTAAACTTATGCTTCCACATACTCTTTGTCTATCATCACTTGTTTATAGTGAAAAAAAAATAAATGGTAAAAAAGGTTGTTGACCCTGATGGTGGTAACCCAATGAAAGTTATTTCTACACAATGCACCATAATATATCACTCTTGGTATGGAGTTAAAGCCCATATATCACTACTAACATTTCTCTATTTCTACCCAATGCATCATAATACATCACTCTCAGTATGGAGTTAAAGCTCATATATCACTACCAACATAATATATCATTATCACTATGAAGGTAGAGCCGATATAGATTATGAAACCAATTTTGAAAGGCCAAATTTAAGGCCCATGATTTTGCAATTCAATGAAAATGTATTTCTTCAAAGTGAAATGCAGTCCTAAACTAATATTCACTAAATTCGAAGTACACAAATTACATTCATGCCTAGATATTATGATAATTTCTGAGTTGGTGCTTCTCCAATCACTTCCTTAAATCCTTCCTTGAGTATGCCAATGACTCTTTCTTTGACTGTAACAATGTGTAAATGATTTGTACAAACCCAATCCATTGTAGATAAGTCATTCTGATTGAGAAGTACATAATTGTATACATCAGTTTTGGTGAAACTGCATATGGGATTTTGTTGCATCAAAAGTAGTTTCATGAAAAGTAGTGTATACAATATGTCTATCAGCAAAAACCTTCATTCTTAGAAGTACATAATAAGGAAAGAGGTGAAGTGACGACGATGGGAAATAAGACCCATTTTACCTCTATCTATACAAATCAATTGTGAGTGTTTAGGCTAGCCTAGGAAAACACTATAGGGTAGCCTACGTTGAATTCGTATACCTTGTGGGGACACTATAAGTGGACCAACTCACTTTCCATATTTATGTTAGCTATAATTTGATGGATTAAGGATGTACAAAGTTGATTATGTTTCTATAGGAATCCTTATTCAAGGCCATCAAAATATGCACCTTGTACCATTTGATCCAATTCAAACTTCAATTCTAAGATACTGAATTTTATTTGATTTTGCATGTGCATATTTAACTTTGCATTTAATAAAGAGTTAAGGTTAAGGTTCATACAAAATACTTGATCCCATGGGATAATAAACGTTAATTGTGGATGATGTGAGAGAAGAGAATAATAAAAACTAAGTCTTACAATGCAATAACAGATAAACCTTAAGGTATGCTCATAAGATCCATAAACCACGTTCAATGTGCTATAAAGCTTCTATATTTATACTTAAAATTATGTTCCAATATCCAAATGCATAAGAATATAACTGCACTAGATAGAATCACTCAATGTTTATCCTCAATGAACTCTTATTTACTATTCATGGACATTCAAAGGGATAGAGAAAACGATGAACACATGGAAGAGAGATCCATGGAAATTCAAAGGGATAGAGAAAATGGTGAATCATGCATAGAAGAGATATCCACAAACTCATGGACATTTTAACAATAGATGATGATAAATCAAACACTCACTTCGTATAACACAAAAGGTACAAGAAACATCTCACCTAATAAATACATTTAAATTCATTCCTTAAGCACAAATATGTATGGATTGATCAGCCACTATTTTAGCAAATGATAATATTCCATGACTTCTAGACTTGGTTTCTCACTCAGTTTTTAGTGGTAACTTTGATAAATGATTATTTGTTGTTTATTATCTCAATTTCTAGGCTTTTGCAACCAACATTCTAAATAATGTGTGATTGTCATTCCATTGGTTGCAATCAATGCTTTTTGTTGCAAGTTATACCTTTTATATTGAAACAATTGCTTTGCATGTTTCAACAAGCATTTAATTTTGCTAGAACCAACAACCTCTATTGTAAATTAGTTTGTCTACAACTAATGTTTCCTATTGGTGTCACTAGTGTCGATGGAAAAGGAATTTTACCATGTACCATATTTACCAACTTACAATTACCCATTGGCATCTTTCTTTGGCCAATGTGAATAATATAACATCCCTTACTTAGACAATCAGTCTATAACATCCCCAAGCTAGAAATGTATATTGTAAATGTAATGTATGGTTGAGAGACAAAACGATGTAATCTATAAATGATGTAAATTGAATATAATGAACAAAATGAATCGCCAGTTGTTGATGGATATAGAAGGATATTTGGAGGCTAAGTATCCACAAGAGAGGGAAGGGGTCCAAGGGGGAGAGTTTACCCATGTTTATTAAACCCAACCCATTTCTTTCTAAATTATCCTTACCATGAACCTTCTATTTTTTGGTTGAGTTTTCTAGAGCCCAATAATTGAATTCATGTAAGACGGTAGGTATGAGTTTCACTTCCCATAGTTATTAAGAGCATGGGGGTTGAGTACAATCAGCTTGGGGAAGAGTGCAAGTCAAGCAAGCATGTGTAAGAGAGGAAATTAGTATGTGTAGGAGACTAGAATTGCATATTCATGTTTTTGCATGGAGAGTTGTTTTTACATGGAGTTTTTTGGACAACAAAGAAGTTTTGAGCATTGAATACTGAAGGAAGTTTTTGTGGGAAATTTTAGCAGTTGTTTGGAGCTGAAAAATTCATGGGGAAAGAGGCAACATGCCTGGGAGTAACATGTTATTCGAAATTTGTCAATGGAAACATGCGTTTTTATTTTGGGAGAGTTCATGTTTCAACTATAGAATTCCTAAGGTCCCAGGAAGTATATTTCATGTCCAACCTATATTGGAATCCTTGGAGGGGAGTGGAAATACCTGAGGACTATGATAAGTGAAGGGGGATTCCATCCCTTGGGTTTCACAAGTTGAGGGGAAGAGAGCTGGTGTACTAGAATTAGTTGTGAGTTTGACTATTGAGAGCAGGACATTAGTTAGTTTTAGGGACCATCGTCTCTTATGGATCCATAGCACCTGCTCGGGGGTGAATTTTTGTTGAGATTTGAAACAACAAATCTATGGTTGGGAGGAACATCTATCCTCTATAGTGGGTTGCATAATGTTCTAGATAAGTGTTGTTGTTTTTTGTGTTTACTCATGTTAATTGTTGATATAGTTGTTGTGCTTGTTACTATGGATTATCTTGGTTGTTGCTACTTGTGAGTAGATTAATGCATCTGAATATCTATTTATGTGGTTGAATGTTGTTGTATGGGTTTAATTGTTGTTGTGCATATTTAAAGTAATTGCAGTTACATTTTTATTCAGTATGAATAGTTGCATGAGTTAGAATGTCCTATTTTTGTGTTATTTCTATCTTTGTGATTGGTATCAGAAATTTTTATTGGGTCATTTTAGTAGTAGCATGACCCAGCTGGTGGATGGATACATTACAAAGTGGTATTAGAGCTTACATTCAAAATTGGACCCATATGGACCAAGAACTAGTGCAAATTTGGGAAAATTCATTGTCATGTATTTCGATCTATGACAAATTTGTGGAAAACAATGAAAAATCATAGTGAGATCCCCAAATTCATGAGAAAATCCGATTTTTTAATGCCTCGAAACTATTTGAGAGGTTTAATGGTGTCAATATACAGAATTGCAGAGCTAAGTTTGACTTGGAAGGTCGAATATCATGTTTTAATTGTTTTCGAAGGAGCTGGGAGAGTTCAGTGAAATCGATGGCCAAGATCATGTCTAATCTCAATATCAATGGCCTAGATTCATTGTGATAAATTTAAAAATTTATAAGCTTTTTGGAGTTAGTAAGGTCAAGCAGATCGACGACCAAGATTCATTTTTGGTTGTTGGAAAAATGAGATAGATCGATGGTGTGGATTCATTTTCAGTCATTGGGAGGCTAGAAAATATCAACGGTCAAGATCATTTTGAGTGGGATATTGACGGATCAAATTCATCAGGGATTTGGTCAGAATTTTTTGAGTGTTGAAGTTCGACCGAGATAATTCATTGATGGTTGATAGTTGGATCGACAAGTTTGGCGAAGAGTTTGGCTTGGACAAAATAAATATCCAATGATCGAAGGTCAATGATCGAGTGTCAGTAGAGTTGGATGAAGTTTGATAGATCAATGGCCGAAATCATTTTTGAATGAGAGATCGACTGTCCAGACTCGTTGAGAATTTGGTTGAAAATTTTCTAAGTGTTAGAGTTAGCCAAAGGAAATCGTCAATGATCGATGGTTGGGTCGACCAGATTGGTTAAGTGTTTATTCGCCAATGGAAATAACCAATGGTTGATGGTCGGGTGTTGGTCGATTTAGAAAATTCTTTTGATCGAGAAAGAGAAAGCGTTGATTGTCGATGGTCAATTCTTAGGTGTCGATGGATTTAGTGAGGTGTCAATTTGTCAAATATAAATGGTCGATGTCCAATGAAGGTAAGAGAGTGATGATGTGTCATGCCATGTCAGTATCCATGTGTTATTCCATGTCATTCAGAGTGCCATGTTAAATTATACATGGAATTGCATGTCAACATCCACGTGTCATGTCACGTCATTAGTTGTGTTGGCACCCAAAGTTTTGGGTTCAAATTTGCGCACTCTCACAAACGAAGTTGCATGCACTCATTCCATATTTTTGCGCACACCTAAGGTAATGTGAGAAGAATGTAAAATATTTCATGTCAAACCAAGTTTTGACAGTGCACAACAAGCCTAAAATATTATTGAATGCACGTCAATCCCAATTTTGATCCACACCGGAAATCAACAAGATGCACATTGGAATAAAGAAAATAATCATTGATAAATAATGTCAAATTGTTAGAAAAACAAGATCATGGAGAAATAAAATAAAAACAAATACGGAAATAAAACACAAAATATACACAATACAATAAAGACACAGATATGCGTGGTTCACCCAGTATGGGCTACATCCACTAGAGAAATTTCCAGGTCCTTCCCTTTTATTATCCATCAAAATGCAGGGATAGAACCTACATCACACCTGTTGTAACTTCCTCTTCTTTTTCTCATAGTCTCCTCTCTCAGAATACAATATCACAATAAATTTCCCTCATAAAAGAGGGTTTCCTTCTACGGAAAAGAACCCTAACATAACTTCTATTGTCATATCTGTGACCTTATAATGAACAGTCCATATTTACTATTAAATTACAATATACATTTACAAGGAAATTTTTCATTCGGGGACTTCACTCATGAACCCCTGTCGGGGGTCCGCTTTCCCCTGGACCCCGTAGGGGGGGGATTCCCTCCCTAAAACCCCCCCGCGTGGAGGGGTGTACAGTATTCTAGGGTGTACAATCTTCATGGGGTATAAACATGGCTAAAAATAAAGACCTATGAATCAAGAAGATAATCAGGCTCAACAACCAATAATCTCCCACTTGGAGAATGATCTCAACAACTCCATTGTTTTTGTATATGTTGGACTATGATCCTTCTTGGACCTGAAAAATTTATCATATTCACCTTCATGCTTGAAGACCAACTGAAATTGATCAGGAACTGGGTTTCTCCCTGGTTACTCCGTTTGTTAACATGTCTGCACGATTATGGCTAGTATGTATCTTTTCCAACTTCAAATGTCCATCTTCCAAGACTTATCATATGAAATGATACCTAAGATGTATATTCTTAGTATTTGAATGGAAGGTTGATTTATTTTCAATATGAATAACACTCTCATTATCACAATACAACTTGTTATTCTCCTGCTTCTTTCACAATTCCTCTATAAACCTTTGTAACCAAATAATTTCTTTACTAGCCTTTGTAGCAGCAACATACTCTTCTTTTGTTGTTTAAAGTGCAACAACCTTTTGTAGTTTTGAAATCCAAATTATTTTTGTTCCACCTATAGTAAAAACATAGCCTCTGGTGCTCCTCCTGCTATCTTTATCATATGCCATATATGAATCAACATATCCCTATAGAACAGTGTTTGAACCTCCAAAACATAATGTATGAGTAGTAGTATCTCTAAAATACCTGAGAATCCACTTTACTTCCTCCCAATGTTCTTTACCTGGATTGTTCATATACCTGATCACAACTCCCACTGCATGTGCAATATCTGGTCTTGTGCAAACCATCGTATACATCAAGTTGCCAACTGTTGATAATTAAGGGACCCTGGACATGTATTTTATCTCGTCTTGTGTCTTGGGACATTTTTCCTTAGTGAACTTGAAATGGATGTCCAAAGGTGTACTAACTTGTTTTACATTCTGCATTCTAAACCTCTCCAACACCTTCTCTATGTACTCACCCTAAGACAATGTCAATTTGTGATTTTTATTGTCTCTTGTTATTCTCATACCAAGTATTTTCTTTGCAACACCAAAATCCTTCATCGCAAATGAATTAGATAATTTCTTATTGAGCACATTTATATCCTGCATATTAGACCCTACAACAAGCATGCCATCTACATACAATAGAAATATAATATAGCTTCCAATTTCTGTCCTTTTAAAATAAACACAGTGATCAGAATGGCATCTACTATAACCTTGTTTTTTCATAAACCCGACAAACTTCAAATACCACTTCCTTGGAGCTTTCTTTAGGCCATACAAGCTCTTCTTCAACATTCATACAAAATTCTCCTTCCCTTTGACCTCATACCCCTATGGTTGTTGCATATAAATCTCTTCCTCCAAATCCCCATGGAGAAAAATGTTTTTACATCTAACTGTTCAAGATCCAAATCTTATACTCCCACAAGACTTAAAATAGTCCTAATTGAAGTCATTTTAACAACAAGAGAAAATATTTCATCAAAATATATACCTTTCTTTTGTGGAAACCCCTTTACAACAAGTCTAGCCTTGTACCGGTTTTTTTATCCATATTCTTCCTTCAACTTGTAAACCCATTTATTATGCAATGTTCTTTTTCCTACAAGCAACTGAACCAAATCCCAAGTTTGGTTAATTACCAAGGAATCCATTTCCTCTTTAATGTCTTGCTCCCACTTCTTTTTAATGTCTACCTACATTGCCTCTTCATAATATTTTGGTTCACCAGAATCAGTCAACAATAAATAATACAATGAAGGGGAGTATTGTTCAAGGGTTCTACTTAACTTGGTAGATCTTCTAACAACACTTGCAGAAGTTTGGGGTACTTCTTGCTCCTATTGTTGTACATTTTGATTTTCTAGTACCTTTGGAATTTATTTTTCACTGATTTCATCAAGCACTTTGTATTCTGGTTTTTCTTTTTCTTGTTTCTTTCCCTGCAATTGATCTTTATACATGACCTTCTCATTGAATATGAAATCTCTACTCCTAATGATTTTATGATTTTAATAATCCCATAAGCGATAACCAAAATTATTAACACCGTATCCAATAAAGGTACACTTCTTGTATTTTTCCTCAAGCTTTGTTCTATTTTATTTATAAATATGGACAAATGATTCACAATCGAAAGTATTCATAAATGAATAGTTTACCTTTTTACCTGTCCATGCCTCCTTTGGAATTCCACCATCCAAAGAGATTGACGGTCCTCTATTTATTAAGTAAACAACATTATCTATAGAATCTACCCAGAAATGCAAGGGAAAACTAGCATGCAATCTCATACTCCTTGCACGCTCCATGATTTTCCTATTCATCCTTTATGACACACCATTTTATTGTGGTGTTCTTGGAATTGTCTTCTCTCTACGAATCCCATGGTATGAATAGTAATCATCAAACTCCTTGTTGAAATGTTCACCTCCATTGTCTGATCTAAGACACTTCAACCTTTTTCCTATCTCATTCTCAACCAAAGATTTCCATTTCTTAAAAGTATCAAAAACATCATATTGTTGTCGAATGCAATAAACCCAAGTTTTTCTAGTGGCATCATCAATAAAAGTATCATAATAACGAGAACCTCCAAGAGATGATACCTGAGTTGGTCCCCATACATTTGTATGCACAAGCTATAACCTTTCACTCTTCTTTTCTTTCCTAACTTTGAGAAATTTGACTCTCTTATGTTTTCCATAAACACAATGCTCACATAAATCCAAATCAACTTGTTTAAGATCTAGTAAAAAATTTCTTTTGTGAAGTATCTACATCCCCTTCTCACTCATGTTTCCAAGCCTATGATTCCACAATGTTGTATCCACTCTTGTAGAAGCTAAATATATAGAAGAATCAATATTACCAGTACATAAATACAATGTACCTACCTTCTCTCATTTTTCTATCACCAGTGATCCTTTGGTGACCTTCCACACCTTATCTGTAAATATGGATATACAACCTTCACTTTCCAACTGCCCTATTGAAATTACATTTTTCCTTAGATATGGAACATGTCTTACATATTTCAACAACCATTGGTTTCCATTCCTTTGCTTTATTTTTACCTTTCTCATTCCAAAAATTTTGCATGGTGCATCATCACCCAAATAAACCTATCCAAAATCACCTTGAACATAATCTAGAAATAGTTTCCTATGGGGTGTGGCATGAAATGAAGCCCCTGAATATACTACCTAAGACTCAAAAATATTATCTATATAAAGAATCAAAGCATCGTGTAACACATCACCTGTTACATTTGCTTCCTGATTTTTATCCCGTTGTTTGTTTCTTTGTTTCTTTGAAGCTCTGCAGTCTTTCTTCAGATGTCCTTCTTCCCACAATTCCAACACTCTATCTTTCCCAGTCTGGATTTGGATCTACCCTTCCTAGAATTCTCATGGTTCCCTGAGCCCTTTCCTCTATCCTTTTGTCTTCCCCTGTTATCCATGTTTAACACATTCCCTAATGTCTCACTTGTTCTTTTTTGTCGCATTTCCTCACTAAGGATAACACCAACAACAACATGAAATGTTAAAGTGTTTGAACCAGAGAAAGAGTTACTTACATCTATGACCAACTTGTTCCAACTTTCTGGCAATGAGCACAATATTAGAAGAGCCATGACCTCATCATTAAAGGCCACTTTTACAAAACTTAGTTGATTAGTAACCGTATTAAATTCATTTAAATGATTTGCAATAGGGCCACCTTCTGACATCTTCATATTAAATAATCTCTTCATTAGAAATACCTTATTGGATGTCGAGGTTTTTTCATATAGTTTAGCCAATGCATCCATAAGCTCCTTCATTATCTTTTCTTTCGAAGTATTGAAATACACTGACACTGCCAAACTCAACCATATCGTTCCTAATGACTTTATGTCAAGAACCTCCCATTCTTCGTCCTTCATGGTCATCAACTTCTTTGCTATTCCACCCAATGGTAGGAATAGATCCTTCTGATATAAATAATCTTCCATCTGCATCTTCCATAAATGGTAGTTTTGGTCGTTAAATTTATCGACCCTAAACTTTCCATCTTTCTCCATTGCTCCCACTCGAACCAGGAACCTTGTTTTCCTACGAGTTACCTTTCGCTATGATACCAGTTGTTAGAAAAATAGGATCGTGAAGCAACAAATAAAAAAAAATGCGGAAATAAAAGACAAAATATACAAAATACAATAGAGACACAAATATATGTGGTTCACCTAGTGTGTGCTACGTCCACCAGAGAAATTTCTAGGTCTTTCCTTTTTATTATCCAACAAAATGAAGGGATACAACCTACAACACACCCGTTGTAACTTTCTCTTCTTTATCTCATAGTATCCTCTCTCAGAATACAATATTCGCAATGATACATAGCCGAAATACATTTCCCTCATAAAAGAAGGTTACCTTCTAGGGAAAGAAAGCCTAACATAACTTCTACTGTCATATCTGCAACCTTATAATGAACAGTCCATATTTACTATGAAATTACAATATACACTTGAAAGAAATTTTTCCTTCCTTCGCCCCCGAACACCCACCAGGGGCCCGCTTTCCCCCAAACCCCGTTGGGGGGGAAAGCCCCCCCTGCAACCCCCCCCCGGTCCTCATGTGAAGGGGTGTATAGTATTCCAGGGTGTGAAATATTCATAGGGTATAAACATGGCTGAAAACAAAGACCTATGAATCAGGAAGATAATCAAGTTGCACAACCAATACGAATGATTACTGCTAGTAGCACAAGGGATCATGGAGATGACAAAAGGTGAATTGATAGGGAAGTTAAGATTTCTCGTATTCTTAAAAGATACATGGACTTTAGGAAGGTACCATAAGCGTGAGAGACGGTTTTTTCAGTCAAGCAAGTGGAGGAGAGTAGAAAGAGAAAGAGTAGAGAAAGCTATAAAAGGAAGTAGTGATATCAAAAATGGGGCTAGATAGATGTTTTAGAAGAGATTCATTGAGTCCTTAGTATTGAGATTTCTATGAGCCTATTGTAATATTGTATTTATTTTAAATATACTTATGTGTTTTGTGTATGTCTGAATTCTTGAGAGAATGTGGATTGTGCAATGTGTTGTAATTTTGAGGAGTTACATATATGAAAATAAGAAGTTTTGTGGTTGTCATATATAGTCTACTTAATGTATGTATTTGTTGGGATGGAATGAAATTAGTAATAAAGATGCAACAATTATGATATATTTTATGTCTATCATGTATGAGTTGGATAAGTGTATGTGTGTTTTTACTTCTTAGTCCTAATAATTTTTCATATATAAGTCACATGAATGCTAGTATCGATGGATATTTGTACAGGGCCTTTATATGGTCTCTATGATCCTCTATGTATATCAAGTGAGACCTTCCTCAGCCTTGGCCAAGGATTGATGTGTCAGTGCTCTAGGGTTTTTGTTGGACAAATTTGGATGAATTCTGGGTATAAAATCCCCAACATTAAGAAGGACACGCACAAGAATGGATCAAAATTCCCAAGAAATGGTTCTATTGTCAGGACTTGAAAGTATTATCAGGAATGATGAAGGAAATATATGAGGTGGCATCCATATTAGGAGGAGATTCAATACTGGTTGATTGCAAAAGAGAATGAGTTTTCCCTATGAGAAAATGAGGGGCTGGAAGTGAATGTGAAGAAATGGAAACATGACTATATTTACACAAATATGCTTGATATTTTCTTTGTTAAATTTCCTTATTTATTGTTTGAATGGATAAAAAGACAAAATGCTACAAATTCTAGTGTGTGGTCATTGGAATTAGTCATTTGGGATCAAGCCAAGGTTGAATAATCGAAAGTGTTGGATAATAAGTGGAATCGGGTTATTGAATTTTGGTTTGCTCGAGTAAAATAAGGATACTTTGTTGAATTCACCATGGAATAGACTGAATCTTTTAGTGAGGATGAAAGAAATTTTGTGGAAGGTCTGATAAAATGGATTGTGTAAGAGATTCCACTTTAGATAAAAATGTTGTTTGTGGAGAAAGGTATGATGCACATGGATCCTGATCAAATGGATGAGTAAACTACCCTAGTGTGAGTGGGGTTCACAAAGACAATGGAAAGTTAGAGAGAAAATGGATCTGGTGAGGAGGATCTAGAAATTGTTGAGATGAGGTGAGAAATGGAATGGACCAAAAGGATAAAAAGAGAAAAATATTTAAGAGGTGTGAAATAAGAGTTGAGATAAGAAGAAAAGTGGAGTAGAGAAGTGGAAAAAAGTTATCTATGGGTCAGGCTCAAGATGAAGAGAAAATAAACCACACTAAGTGGTAGTGGAGAAAAGTATGTTGTGCCAAAGTAAAGCACAATTGAGGATAGGCTTGTAAAGAGGCATGGCATAGGGGATAGGGTGTCCAATGGGGATAGTGACATTGGTAGGGGACTAGGTGATGAAGTCTGCACCCCTTGACTGTTTTGGAGTGTCACAACCTTAGAGTAAGATGAAGCGCAGAGCATTGGTGTGATGATAAGAGGAGACGATGGTGTACGGAGAAGTAGTATGTTGTTTGGAGATGAAGACAAAGCACACATGTAACATATCCACTGCAGAATTTGAAAATTTTCGACCTTTTTCTTCTTTTCTCTGGGGAACAAAGTTCCTCGAATCCCTATGGGGCCTAATACAGACCCTGCCATCCCTTATCCATACTCATATAATTGGCGGCTATGACCACAGGCCTTATCAGAGAGGCACTCGTCGGCTTTCGCGATTCGGGAAATCGCGAGGCATGTATTTTCCTTTCTCTCTTGTCTTTCAAAGGGTCGAAACCCGAAACGGATCTAACCGCTTAACGAGATTAGCAACAACCCAGGTTAAGTCTGGGTACTCTACCCTTAGGGATTTCGCATACCAAAATTTCAGGATGTGTGAGGATAGAAGGTCTTATACCCAGATCCTCCGGGAGCCAAAACTCCAAAATAGAAAACTCTAAACTCTGAAGCATCAAGACTTCGCACACTACGCCATATTAGAACTTTCCCCATCGGGACTTCGCATCTAGTAGGTACACGGAACAAAAAATGTCCTTTGGGATCTTGGGTACCCAAACATCCAAAACACCCAAGGCTATACGTACTCATCCATTTCGGAATTTTGCCTATCAGGATTTCAGGGCTGGCACGTACAGGGGAAACTTACCCTTGTGTCTTACGGGAACCGAAACTCCGAAGTACCAACTCTTAACCTGTGCATCTATTTCGGGATTACACCCATTGGAATTTCGTGGGTCGGGGATTCAGGACTTGCGGGTACAAGGAACTCACCTCTAGGTATCCTGGGTACCAACTCTCCGAGATCTTATAACTTCTCCATATTATTACCATTTCAGGATTTCGCAAGTCGGGACTTCGGGACTTGCGAGTGCAAGGGAATACCCCCTTGGGTATTCCGGGTGCCAAAACATCGAAATGCCCTAACTTATCCACACACCATCATTTCGGGTTTTCGTGAATCAAGGTTTTGGGTATTGCGAGTACAAGGGAATACGCCCTTGGGTATTCCAGGTACTGAAACACCGAAATGTCCTAACTTATCCATACACCGTCATTTCGAGTTTTCGTGAATCGGGGTTTCGAGACTTGCGAGTACAAGGGAACTCGCACTTAGGTACCCCAGGTGTCAAAACACCAAAATGTCCTAAGTCTAAGAGGACCATTCTCTCTCGCACAAGGTTTTTCAAACTTATGCCATAAAATCCCCTGGCAGATTCTTGGGTAAACTTTAAAAAGGGTGTCCCTATGGGAAGATCTTATTCAGGGCATTACTTGAGATAAAATAAGGGAATATATTTCCCGAGAACAGACTTGAATACTGAATCCGTTCAAAATATACATATATACAAATATATACGTAAGTCATATCTGGTCTTTCCAATATAAGCACGCAGCCACCATTTCTAATCAAACACCATCTAGACAGTCTTATACGAAAATCATTCATAATTTCACAAACCATGAGCATACATGTTAGAATATTTAAATTCAAGATACAAGATATAACACTTATTAGAAAAACACCAGGTGTGATGCAACTGCTGAGAGGGTGCTCATTTCCACCCAACCATAGGCTCAGTGACTCCGAATGGATTTACCACTAGCCACCCCCGAGCTAGACCACGATGCTATGAGACTGAGTCTCTGTTCGTCAGAAGTCGAGGATGAAGGTTACTCTCCTTCTTCTTTGCTCATCCATCATCACTCTATATATTATTCTAGAGTTCTTTAAATTTCTCCCCTCTTGCGATCTGTATCATGACTGACCCCCTCCCACACCTCTTTCTTGCCTTTTCTTTTTCGGTGAGGTTGCGTGTGGCATGAAATTCCCTACAGTGGTCAGGTTTGAGGCTTCCACGGATGGGTGGTTCATCCCCATCCCTCATTAACTCATGAGGAGCCTCTTCACCTACCAACCTGGTGAGTAATTCATTTCGAGGCCAGCGAGCCACTCTTGATTCTCCAGGCTAGTGAAGACCAAATATGGTTTGGTTCGGTGGAAGTTAACGCCACCATTCCAGGTGCCTTCCACCACCTTTCTTCAACCATCGTGGTCTCTTTTTTTTTTTTCATCACATCCCCGTCTCAGCAATCATATATATATTCATAACATTATTTACATTCATCGACCTTTTATTAAGGTCCATTCAAATCACACATTCACATCTTTGAGTTTGCCATAGTTCTTGGCTAGTATAGTTATTTTTACAGACTAGGGGAAACAAGGTGTTACAATTCCCTCCCCCTTAAAGGAACATCGTCCTCGATGTTCTATCTATCAATATGGCATGTATGTACAGGGGTAAACAAAATCAGATATGCTTGTTTCATGGCATCCTCCATTTCCCATGTAGCCTCATCTGGGCCAAAATGTCTCCACTGCACCTTGACCTGTGCAATGGTTTGGTTCTGGAGCGGGGTTTCCTTTATGTCCAGTATGCATTGAGGTTCTAGTAGGAATTCTCCCTCCGGTTCCACCTAGATCACAGACAAGTCAATTATATGATTAGAATCATGTACATATTTCTTCAATAATGAAACATGGAAAACATTATGTGCTTT
>ML779083.1:1260396-1271997 GCA_009831015.1 Picea engelmannii | reverse complement strand
ACTTCATTTTTTCCTTCATTCATATTACATCCTAACCCACATAGTCTTCCCACAATAAAAACTACTACAAAATGATGAGCATATTAAATGACTTCTTAAAATGATTGATCTCAACAAATTAAATAATGATTGTAACACAAGAATCAATCATTCAAAGATGTAAATGCTTTGCAAAAATAAAAGTTATCAAAATATGTGCAAAGTTAAAAAGGAAGATGGTCGTTCAAAGATGTAAATGCATTGCAAAAATAAAATTTATCAAAAGATGTGCAAAGTTAAAAAGGAAGTCCATGATTGAAAGATGGTTGTTACATAAGAACCAAACATCTTGTAAAAGGAATCTCATCTAAGAATCAAATCAAATAAGTCACTGTAGTAGCTTGTGTTAGCATCAGAAGTCACTCCTGGATTGCTTGCAGGAGCAAAGCCCGATGCCCATCAGTTTTTATGTCACGATTTGATAAATGGGTGATCAAATGGGTAGAGACTCGAGGAGATATCACTCTAACTCAGGGACTGGATCTGGTACGTAAAGAACAAAGGAGGTCTGGAATCCTAACTTCAGCCAGTGGGTCAATTAAAATATGAGCAGGTGGAGGACTTAGTGAGAAAGGTGAACAAACAGCTCTGGGCAACAGGCTTACAACGATTTGTAGGGGAAAAACTCTAAATGCAGGATCCTCCTGGTTCAGAGCTTCAAGAAACTGAAGAGAAGACTTGACTGGATCCTCCAATTCCAAGTCATCAGCGTTAAGGAAAACACAAGAACCGATTAGAGACTCCATAACCATTACAGTGATCCATTACAACATCATCCTATAACAGCTACAGCTCGACTGGATCCTCCAATTCCGAGCTTCTCTAACACAGTATAACAAAGATTTAAAGAAACTGGCATTCATAAGGCAAGAAGTCTCAGAAGTCTAGAAATAACCAGAAAATAGTGCTTTATTAAATTTTTACAACCGGGAGCTCTGCTCAACCATTGATACCTACAAAATGTGAGAAAACTTCCCTAAATACTTAGAGCAAAACCATAGAAGCCAATTCAAGACATCGCATTGAAGACATTACGTCTGCATGTTTACTGCACCTGGAGTCTCTGGAATGTCGTGAACTTCAGTCAGACGCAATCGCACTCCAAAAGGACCTGTGAATGAATTGACAAGCTTACAGTCATTTTCTAGACTTTCCATTTATGGTTGAAACGATGTCCAACCACCATCAACTACTGCAATAACTGTTTCATTGGGATCGGGAAAGGCCCCGGTCGACTCTGTACCTACAGGACATGGAGGCCTTCTCATTCGGCCATTTGGATCTATTTGGAAAAATCATGGTAAGACTAGCGAGTGGACGTGGAGGCCGTCGTGATGACTGGAGTACTTGACACGAAGTGGTGAATGGACAGTGATCAGGCAGGGGTGGTTTGACATGCTCGGTGTGGAGATGGGATGAGGAGAGGCCATATGGATGGATGTGGTGGAGGGAGAATGATAGGGAAAATGCCACTGGAAGAATTCTTGGGCTTCAAAGTGTACGAGCCAGGTCGAGGGAACACAGGGGCCGGGAAGAAAATGTGGTTGGCATGACACGGGGATAGGACGTGGCAGCAAGGGATAGGTAATGGAGGTATGTGATGAGGTTTTGGGGTTTCGGGGATTCAGGATTCGCGAGTTCGAGATGCATGAACTCCTCACCTCCGGGATCTCCGATATCTCGATGCCCGATGAAGCCTTCCGTGCTAGCCCGTCGACTAGACCCTGGTCCAAGTGACCACTACCACATGCCCTCGACCATACTCTCCATCGGGGTTTCACGGTTTGCAATGTCAACGAGTGTGCATCCTCCAGACTCATGATTCTCTGATCCCCGATGGCTCATGGCCGTTGACCTGTCAATGGTTCAGCCCCCATCGCGAAAACCTACCACCTGTCCTCCACGATTGACAGTTGTTCCCCATCGATCGGGAAATCGCGTATCGCGATTCTGCAATGCACAAAACTCTCGCTCCCGGGATCTCCGATATCTCTATTCCCGATGAAGCCTTCCTGTGGAGCTTTCGTCACTTCTCATGTCCATGATCAGGCTCACTTGCTTGACTCGGGCCCCAAACAGATTTCTTCTGCGTGCTGCGCTTGGGCATTTATCGGGCAGTCCTGCAGACCTTTGTTCCTGATACAACAATTGTTGCTAACATTAGGCTCCATGGGGGATAGAGTCGTCCCTGTGATGCTCTAAGGACTCATTTTGCAGTTTCAGTGCCTTGTTGTTGGGCTATGGAGTCATTATTAGGCCACAAAAATAAAAACAAAAACGAACTAAGAAACAAAAAGACAATATTCACAAACAAAGGAGCCACTGGATGCTTAGAAAAAACATTTCTTTAGGAAATGCCCATTCACTGGGCTGCTAAAAACTTCTTCGCCTTCCAAATCTCGCAACCTGTATGTGTTATTTGAGAAAGTCTCGGAGATTCTAAAAGTCCCAATCCACAGGGCTTCAAATTTGTTATGTTTGCCCTTATCTTGTTTAGGAGCATCCCATTTCAGCACCAGGTCTCCTATCTGGAACCGCTCCTTCTTGGCCTTCCTATCTAAGACCCAGTTGATTTTTTGTTGATGGTCTTGAATCCTATCCACTGTCTGCTCCCTAGCCTATTAGACCTCTACTAGCTGATGAATCCTTCTGATCATGTCATTGGGCTCTTCTTGATAATCCTAGAAGAATTTTGCTACGGGAATGACCAGCTGAGAAGGGAAGACAGCTTCGGCTCCATAGACTAACTGGAAAGGGGAGAGACATATAGATCTCTTTGTAGTCACCCGATCAGCCCATAGGGCGAATTTCAACTTTGAACTCCAATCCCTTTTGTTGTCCTCCAACAACCTTTTGATGATCCTTATCAGGCTTTTGTTGGAGGATTCTGCTAGACCGTTGCCCTATGGATAATATGGGGTGGAGTGAGTCAATTTGATCCCGAACTGTTCACAGAACTTGGCGAGTGGTTCAGCCTCGAAAGCGGCTGCATTATCGGTGACAATCTTATTTGGACAGTCGAACCTTGTGATGAGGTCCTCCAAGAATCCAATGATTACCTTGTGGGAAGCACTCCTGGTGGAGATAGCTTCAATCCACTTGGTAAAGAAATCTGTAGAAGTTAGGATCCACCTGTGCTGCCCACTGGAGGCAGGGTGAATTTCTCCAATGAAATCTAGGCCCCACTGTTGGAAAGGCCCTGAAACCACCACTGGATTTAACGACAGAGACCTGAGCTACTACTTTCCTACAAATTTTTGACACTTGATGCAGGCTCTGACCCTTTTCCAGACATCAGTGAACACAGTAGGCCAGTAGTACCCAGCCCTGAGGATTTTGTGGGATGTGGCTCTCCAGAAATGGTGCCCTCAACACAGGCCACTGTGGAATTCAGCCACGACAGTCTCGGCCTCTGGTGGACTCATGCATTTTAAAAGCACCCCCAAGGGGTCTTTCCAATATAACACTTGATCGATTAGGTAGTATCTAACTACTTTGAGCTTGAGAGCTCTCGCTTTGCTTCTTTGCAGGCCATCTGGAGGCCGCAGCTCCTGAAGAAAGTATATTACATCCTTATACCAAGGACATCGAGCCAATGGGGGCTCCCTTTGATGGTCTACGTCAGGCAGTCAATCCTGCTGAATACCTTAGCATTCATTGATGAAACTTATCCCCAAATCTTGGCAGTTGGCCTCAGCCAACAGCTTGGCTAAACCTTGACCTTTGATCAATTTGGTGGGTCTTATTTCCAGGTTGAATTCTAGAATTTTGGCTATCCATTTACTCCTTCTCCCGTCTATGTTGGGCTGAATAAGAATGTCCTTAACAGAAGTCGAGGGGACATAGGTGATGATCTTTGACTGCAGGATGTAGGTTCTAAAAGCTTTGAGAGATTTTATTAAAGAATAAGCCTGCTTCTCCATAGTGTCATCCCTGAATTCGGCATCCCTTAATGCCCGGCTGAAATAAGCAATAGGCTGCTCTAGCCCACTGTCATTCGTCTATAATAGAATAGCAGCCACTGTGTCAGGTGAGGCAAAGGAGAAAATCAGGAAATCCTTTGAGTAATCAGGAATGATAAGCACAGGAGCTTCAGTCAGGGCCTTCTTGATTTGTTCAAAAGAATGTCGTGATTGAGGGGTCCACCTTACTTCATTCTCTTTCTTCAACATGGCTATTATAAGCTTTACCCCTTCAGCAAAGTTAGGCACAAACCTCCTCAGAAAATTAATTTTACTGAGGAAAGATTGGACCTCCTTCTTGGACCTTGGAATTGATAAGGCTTGTATCTCCTCAACTCTTTTGGGATCAATTCTGACTCCTTCTGCCGATACTATGTGGCCTAGTAACTTTCCCTCCTGCATGGCGAACAGAGATTTCTTGGGGTTTAGTGAAATACCAAACTTTCTGCATTTTAGGAAAACTTTCCTGAGATGACAGTAGTGCTCTTTATCAGATTTTGAAAACACTGTGATGTCATCCAGATAGATGACCACGAATTTATCCTTTTCCCCAATGAAAGCTATATCCATGGCACGCTGGAATGTCGCTCCTGCATTCACTAATCCAAACAGCATCTTGGCATACATGAATGTGCCCCATGGAGTGGTGAATGTTGTCTTTTGCCTGTCTTCAGGCAGAACAGAGACCTAATTGTAGCCAGAGAAACCATCAATCATGGACATCCTGGAAGCTCCTGTCACCCTCTGCAGTATATGTTCCATTTTCGGCAAGGGGTAGTTATCCTTCCATGAGCTCCTGTTCAGGTTTCTGAAGTCTACACAGAGTCGGATCTCTCCATTCTTTTTCCTTACTGGCACCAAGTTGGCTACCCACTCTGAATATCTCAGTGGTACAATGATTTGAGCTTGAAGCAGCTTCCTCACTTCCCTCTCCATGATAGGCAGCAGCATGGGATTGATCTGTCTCAGCTTCTGCCTGAATGGCTTTGCCTCTTCCTTTAATGGAATTTTATGCTCGATGACAGAAATGTCGTACATTTTTAGGTCTTCGTATGTCCAGATGAAAACATCCGCAAATTCCCTCAAAAGTCCAATGTATTCAGACATTTTCTCCTTTGTCAGACTTCTTGACAACTTGACATACTTGGGCTCACCCTCAGTCCCAATGTTGCACTGAATAGTGCCAGCGTCCTCCTCTGAGACTTCTCCTTTTAATGATACATCATTTCTATCAAAGAGCCTTTCCAAAGGAACCAGTCCCCTTGGGATATGATTGTCGGGCAACTGTACAATGTCACGCTCTGTAATCTTATTCAGAAAATTACCCTCATCAAGCCTATCTTTAGAGAGAGAGTCTTGGTCGATATGCATCTCTGAAAATTCTTCGACAGTCTCCAAGAACTTCTTGATTTCGAGATCATCCTCGAATACCTTCCAATGTTTGACATTGTCAGGTATGGAGGGCCTGTATTTTACTTCTAGATCATACCTCAGTTTGGGCAGCAAGGGTACCTTGAAAATGCTTGTTGATGTAGCCAAGGAATATGCCACTATGTTTTCTTCTCTTGGTATGAAAGAAATGTTGAACGTTGAGAAGAAACTGTCAATTAGATCCCATACCTCATTCCTGTAACTCCTGAATCAAGGATGCTTGGCCTGATAAGCGCTTCTGATCTGCTAGACTACCAACTTGGCATCTCCAAAGACTGCTAACTCTTGAATTCCCATTTCCCTTGTGGCTCTTAATCCCAGGATAAGAGCTTCATACTCTGCCACATTGTTGGTAGCTTCAAATTCTAATTTCTATGATAGAGATGTGATCTCCTGAGTAGGTGACACAAAAACCACCCCAGCTCCAGCGCCTTCCCTGGAAGAGGCTCCATCAAAGAACATTTTCCAGACAGGGGTGACGGAGGGAGGAGATTTAGGGGAAAAGGTGGATTGTTTTCTGAGTTTGAGAGGAGGCTCAGGAGCATGGGTGAGTTGTAGTAAACTGGAGCCTAATTCAGTGTCCAAGAAAAAGATCGGATGATTGGTGGGGTTAGCTTCATCACTGATTATGTAGGCCAGTTGGGCTTCCCTATATAGTCTTCTATGCTCTCCTCCAAACACCAGGATAGTAGCATACGTGAGGTCCATCTGCAAGGTTCCCCCCAGTCTTTTTATACAAGATCTTGATAACAGCATACCGAACTTGGGGGGAACATCGGCCACTATGATATCCATGACCACACTTTTCATGGGCAGTTGAAATAAGGTCACAACCAGGTCCTTAATAACTCCAAGACACTGAACTCTCCTGGAGTCGAAAGAATAGAGGTCATGATAGGCTCGGGTGACTTCTAGTCCTAATTCTTCCATGACAGTTTTGGGCATGAGGTTGTGAGAAGCCCCTGAATCCATCAAGCAGTTGTGCAACACTTTATCATGTATTTTCAGGGAGGTGTAGAAGGGAGGGGATGAATCATCTCTATCTTCTACCATGGGACCTAGGACAACTGCTGGTTTTTCATCTTGGAGATTTATGGAGTCCGTGGGAAGGCATGAGGCTTCAGATTGTACAAGCTCAGAGAAGCGTTTTTTAAATTCTTCATGTTTAATCAGCTCGGTGAGGGGTACAGGGATTCTGATCTTTTGAATCTCATGCTCAAAATTAAAAGAAGATGTAGTCTTTGGAATTTATCTTATTTAAGGAACGTGATTGTGGACAGTGGGAGAGAGGGATTGAGCTTTCTTACCTCTATGACTGTCAGCTACTGCATTAGCAGGTTTCTCTGTTCTAGTGGATTGCTCAGGAATATCAGGTGTTCTTGTCCTTTTGTCGGACCTCAAGTTATACCTGCCTCGACCGCCGCTAGTCTTGTCTCCTTTGATCAATTCATTTAGCTGACTGCTCATGAGAGACTCCTCGTATGTTGATTGAGTCAGATGAGGAAAAGGAGGAGTGCCTTCTAAGCAGTGGATTTCAGGATCAAGCTCATCTGTTTCTCTTTCTTCCTCATCGGCCACCAAATGGTTTTGAAAAGGGGCCTGGATTTTTTGGTCTTCTCTATCTCTTCCTCTCTCTCTTTGCATAATAGGGGGAGTGAAATTATTTGGCCTCCTGAAACCTCCTTTATTTTCGGTGATTTGAGGGCCTTTATATGCTTGCCTCCCTTCCATCCTCATTCTCTCCATCTCTACAGACAGAGACTTCACCATCTTAATCAGTTCATCCACTTGAGGGTGGGGCACCGATGGATCAGAAGTCGAGGCTTTTGACCTTCCCTTTCTCCTATCTGTGTCGGCCTTGTTCCTCAGTCTGTCAGCTGCTAACACATTGGATTCCACCTCTATGGCCGCATCTTGCATTTGAGCTAAAGTGGTGGCTCTTCTTTCTCTCAACAAAAGGAAGAAATCGGGGCTGAACACGCTAGCATACGAAATCTTAGCTAAGGCTTCTGAAGGCTTTATCTCTGTCGGGATCTTGTTATACATCTTATTGAATGTTTTGGAGAAGTCGGAGACAGACTCCCCTTCCATTTTCTTCACAGACCCAAACTCTGTCATGTAATACATGAAATCTTTCCTATCACCCCATTGCCTCAGGAAAGCATTATCCAGAGCTTCAATCCCAGCAATAGATCCTGGAGCCAATCCTCTAAACCACTTCCTCACTTCACCATCCAGGATCTAGACGAAGACTCTCATCCTGACATCTTCATTCTCAATGTTGAGGTTATCTGCATAAGTGTAGAAAGCAGCCAGGTGCTCTTCGGCCGTTATGTCTCCTTCCCCAGTGAACTTGGGCATATATTTCAAGTAGTCTCCAGCAGGGAGAGGATGCATAGGTTGAGGTAGGATCAAGGGAGCATATCGGGCAGCAACTATGGCGTTCATTCTAGTTAGAGGGGGATTAGAGCCAGCCATAAGAATATTAGGTGGAGGAGAGTTGGGAGGAGAAAGAGTTCGCGAAGGGATTGCTGAGAATGAGCCTCTAATGGGAGTGGGGAACAAGAGGGGATTTAAGGAGAAGGCTATCGAGCTCAAGTCAGCGGGTGCTCCTCTTTGTACAGGAGTGGTTAAGCTAGGTGCAGGGAAATCTTCTGTGGTCCTGGGTCTACGCCAGGGTACAGCTTCAGGGGAGAGGGGAGTGACAAAGTCTTGTCCCTCTGGTCCCAGACCAGGAGAGGAAAACTCAACACGAACACTCCCAAAATTTAGGAAACGGGAAACTGCAGAGATAGGCCTCTCAAATAACTGAGGAGGAGAAAAAGGAGCTCCAACAGAAGGATATGGTGGATTACCTGGTTCGGTGGTGGGCACTTCTTCTTTAGAGGCCTTTCCCTTTCTGAGCACCACCTCTAGATCTGTTTCGGGCCTAGCTAGAGGTAGCTATGGATGAGACCACATATTCCTGCCTCTGAAAGCCACAATTAACAGAGCAGTTTCTCCCCAGCGGAGTCGTCACAATGGAGTCTTTAGGTGCAAATTAGCAATCTTAAAAGGCTCTGATAATCCAATGCACCTTCGGATTCAGAGGCTCAATGTCGTTCTACCCAGGGAAAATCTTTAATTTCATCCCTGGAAATGGCGCCAGAAATGTTAGCGTCGGAAGTCACTCCTGGATTGCTTGCAAGAGAAGAGCCCGATGCCCATCAGTTTTTATGTCATGATTTGATAAATGGGCGATCAAATGGGTAGAGACTCGAGGAGATATCACTCTAACTGAGGGACTAGATCTGGTATGTAAAGAACAAAGGAGGTTTGGAATCCTAACTTCAGCCAGTGGGTCGATTAAAAGATGAGCAGGTGGAAGACTTAGTGAGAAAGGTGAACAAACAGCTCTAGGCAACAGGCTTACAGCAGTTTGTAGGGGAAAAAATCTAAATGCAGGATCCTCCTGGTTCAGAGCTTCAAGAAACTGAAGAGAAGACTTGACTGGATTCTCCAATTCCAAGTCATCAGCGTTAAGGAAAACACAATAACCGATTAGAGAATCCGTAACCATTACAGTGATCCATTACAACATCATCCTATAACAGCTATATCTTGACTTGATCCCCCAATTCCGAGCTGCTCTAACACAGTATAACAAAGATGTAAAGAAACTGGCATTCATAAGGAAAGAAGTCTCAGAAGTCTAGAAATAACCAGAAAACAGTGCTTTATTAAAGTTTTACAACCGGGAGCTCTACTCAACCATTGATACCTACAAAATGTGATAAAACTCCCCTAAATACTTAGAGCAAAACCATAGAAGCCAATTCGAGACATCGCATTGAAGACATTATGTCTGCATGTTTACTGCGCCTGCAGTCTCTGGATAGTCGTGAACTTCAGTCAGACGCAATTGCGCTCCAAAAGGACCTGTGAATGAATTGACAAGCTTATAGTCATTTTCTGGACTTTCCATTTATGGTGAAAACGATGTCCAACCACCATCAACTGCTGCAATAACTGTTTCATTGGGATCGGGAAAGGCCCCGGTCGACTCTGTACCTACAGGACATGGAGGCCTTCTCATTCTACCATTTGGATCTGTTTGGAGAAATCATGGTAAGACTAGTGGGTGGATGTGGAGGCCGTCGTGATGATTGGAGGACTTGACACGAAGTGGTGAATGGACGGTGATCAGGCAGGGGTGGTTTGACATGCTCGGTGTGGAGACGGGATGAGGAGAGGCCATACGGATGGATGTGGTGGAGGGAGAATGATAGGGAAAATGCCAGTGGAAGAATTCTTGGGCTTCGAAGTGTACGAGCCAAGTGGAGGGAACACAGGGGCCAAGAAGAAGATGTGGTTGGCATGACATGGGGATAGGACATGGCGACAAGGGATAGGTAATGGAGGTATGTGATGAGGTTTTGGGGTTTCGGGGATTCAGGATTCGCGAGTTCGAGATGCACGAACTCCTCACCTCTGGGATCTCCGATATCCCGATGCTCGATGAAGCCTTTCGTGCTAGCCCGTCGACTAGACCCTGGTCCAAGTGACCACTACCACATGCCCTCGACCATACTCTCCATCGGGGTTTCGCAGTTTGCAATGTCAACGAGCGCGCGTCCTCCAGACTCACGATTCTCCGATCCCCGATGGCTCATGGTCGTTGACCTGTCAATGGTATGCCCCCATCGCGAAAGTCTGCCACCTGTCCTCCACGATTGACAGTTGTTCCCCACCGATCGGGAAATCGCGTATCTCGATTTTTCAATGCACAAAACTCTCTCTCCCGAGATCTCCGATATCCCGATTCCCGATGAAGCCTTCCTGTGGAGCTTTCACCGCTTCTCATGTCCATGATCAGGCTCGCTTGCTTGACTCGGGCCCCAAACAGATTTCTTCTGCGTGCTGCGCTTGGGCATTTATCGGGCAGTCCTGCAGACCTTTGTTCCCGATACCACAATTGTTGCTAACAGCTTGCATGAGGACATGCAAGAGCTTCAGTTGGGGAGTATGTTTGGGCTTCAAAATGTCATACAAATATCACTCATTACCATACATTTTTCACCTATGCTTCCATTATATCACTCATTATTCTCTACCATGTCACTTCATTTTCCCTAATGTTCATCATTAATGAGTCTCATTTATATTTTCCAAATATTATTTATTTTCAAGCATTTTTGAGAGAAATTCTTGATTAAATATTAGAAAATAATACATTTTACTTCATATATGGAAAGTGGATTGTTTTTGTGACATGTGTAGGTTCCAAGGAAGCTTCCTAGTCACCTTTATGTGGCACTCTATGTTCAAATTCGAATTTGAGGAGATCATGGAGGAGATCATGGACCTCATGGAGAATATCATGGACGATAGGGTTATGTGTCTAGATGGTTGAGAGATGTATGGAACTAAAGAGAGATTAGTGGATCACATTTATGAGTTTGTTATCATAGCTCTTGTATAAATAGGAGTGTTACCTCCTTCATTTGTAAACTTGTAATCTTAGAATTGGTTTTGGATATTTTGAAATAACGAATCATACTTTGATTTCGTTGCTTCCACATTTGAGTCTCCTTTGAAGTGGTATGCTTGTGGAGTTATGGAGGGCCCCCATACCCTCACTTGCATACCTATTTTAATTTAGATGTTGTAAGCTTGTGAATTTTGATTAGGAATATGTTTATTGTTTAATCATCATTTCTGCTTTATGTTCATGGTTATAATTGAGAACTTCAATTACACAATAGATGAGTAAACCTTGAAGAGGATTCAATTGTTGATTGAATTCAAATTATTGCCTTGAACCCTGTTTTCAATAAGTTTGATTTCAAATATGATTGATTTGAACGAGACTTTGTGAGTCGAGTCCTTGTAAGGGGACTGGAGTTTCCAATGAATCTTAGGAATTAGATAACGGATTTTAGCGTGTGTAAGAGATTCTGTGAGTTGAGTCCTTGTAAGGGGATTAGAATCTCAGGAAAACATAAGCACTATGTTTTTAGTAGGTATATTTGTTTAAATTGCATAGTTGTTTAAGTGAGAAGGAACCAAAGTACAATCTCTTGTAAAAGAGTATTGGCTCCTGCTACATCAAACCCTCCTTTAGGTAGTTGAATCTTTCTAGATCTATATATTTTAGGTAGCGCTTCTAAGTTTACCTTCCCGGGTTGAC
>ML779083.1:1157830-1250195 GCA_009831015.1 Picea engelmannii | reverse complement strand
ACAGGAAAAAGAAAAACAAGAATACACAGTGCTTGATGAGATCACTGAAAAAGAAATTCCAAAGGAACCAGAAAATCAA
This sequence comes from Picea engelmannii, assembly GCA_009831015.1. Classification (NCBI taxonomy): domain Eukaryota; kingdom Viridiplantae; phylum Streptophyta; class Pinopsida; order Pinales; family Pinaceae; genus Picea; species Picea engelmannii. Next base: position 1,250,116 of record ML779083.1, on the reverse strand, counting down.
AATGTACAACAATAGGAGAAGCAGGTACCTCAAACACCTGCAAGTGTTGTTAGAAAATCTACCAAGTTAAGTATACCCCTTGAACAATACTCTCCTTCATTGTATTATTTATTGTTAAGTGATTATGGTGAACCAAAATGTTATGAAGAGGCAATGCAGGTAGATACCAAAAGGAAGTAGGAGCAAGGCATGAAAGAGGAAATGGATTCCTTGGTAAATAACCATACTTGGGACTTGGTTCAGTTTCCTGCAGAAAAAGAGCATTGCAAAATAAATGGGTTTACAAGTTGAAGGAAGAAGATGGAGAAGAAAAGCGGTACAAGGCTGGACTTGTTGTAAAGGGGTTTGCACAAAAGAAAGGTATAAGTTTTGATGAAATATTTTCTCCTGTTGTTAAAATGACTTCAATTAGAACTATTTTAAGTCTTGTGGCAGTAGAAGATTTTCATCTTTAACAGTTAGATGTAAAAACAACTTTTCTCTATGGGGATTTGGAGGAAGAGATTTATATGCAACAGCCACAGGGGTATGAGGCCAAAGGGAAGGAGAATTTGGTATGAAGGTTGAAGAAGAGCCTATATGGCCTAAAGCAAGCTCCAAGGTAGTGGTATCTAAAGTTTGATAGGTTTATGACAGAACAGGGTTATAGTAGATGTCATTCTGATCACTGTGTTTATTTTAAAAAGCTAGAAAATGGAAGCTTTATTATCTTGCTATTGTATGTAGATGACATGCTTGTTGCAAGATCTAATATGCAGGATATAAATGTGCTCAGGAAGAAATTAGCCAATTCATTTGTGATGAAGGATTTGGGTGCTGCAAAGAAAATCCTTGGTATGAGAATAACAAGAGACAGGAAAAATCGCAAACTGACATTGTCTCAGGGTGAGTACATAGAGAAGGTGTTGGAGAGGTTTAGAATGCAGAATGAAAAACCAGTTAGTACACCTTTGGCAAGCCATTTTAAATTAACTAAGGAAAAGTGTCCCAAGACACGAGAGGAGATAGAATACATGTCCAGGGTCCCATATTCATCAGCAATTGGCAAGTTGATGTATGCAATAGTTTGCACAAGACCAGATATTGCACATGCAGTGGGAGTTTTGAGAAGATATATGAACAATCCAGGTAAAGAACATTGGGAGGCAGTAAAGTGGATTCTTAGATACTTGAGAGGTACTGCTAATCATGCATTATGTTTTGGAGGTTCAGAAACTGTTCTACAAGGATATGTTGATTCAGATATTTTAGGTGATAAATATAGTAGGAGGAGTACCACAGGGTATGTATTTACTATAGGTGGAACAGTAGTAAGTTGGATTTCAAAACTGCAAAAGGTTGTTGCACTTTCAACAACAAAGGCAGAGTATGTTGCTGCTACAGAGGCTAGTAAAGAGATGATTTGGTACAGAGGTTTATGGAGGAATTGTGAAAGAAGAAAGAGAAAAATAGGTTGTACTATAACAGTGAGAGTGCCATTCATCTTGCAAAGAACTCAACCTTCCATTTGAAGACTAATCATATACGGTTGAGGTACCACTTCATACGATCTACCTTGGAAGATGGACATTTGAAGTTGGAAAAGATACACACTAGCCAGAATCCTGCAGACATGATAACAAAAGGAGTAACTGGGGAGAAACTGAGTTCCTTCTTAGTTTCAGTTGGTCTTCAAGAATGAAGATGAAGATGAGAAATTTTCTAGGTCCAAGAAGGTTAAGAGTCCAACATTTACAGCAGCAGTGCATTTGTTGAGATCGGTCTCCAAGTGGGAGATTGTTGGTTGTGGATCCTGATTATCTTCCTGATTCAGAGGTCTTTTACTTTTAGCCATGTTTATACTGCATGAAGTATTTACACCCCAGAAGTATGTACACTCTTCTAGTTGGGGGAGTGCAGAGGGGGGGTACCCCCTCTGCGGGGTCCGAGGGGGCTATCCCGCCAGTTGGGGGGTCTAGGGGCAAGTGGGCCCCTAGCAAGGGTTCAGGGGCAAAGCCCCGGAAGGAAAATTTTCCTTGTAAATGTATATTGTAATTTCGTTGTAAATCTAGACCGTTCATTATAAGGCCATAGATCTAATGATAGAGATTATGTTAGGGTTTTTTGCCCTAGAAGGCAACCCTCTTTTATGAGGGAAATGTATTGTGGCTATGGTTGATGGCGAATATTATATTCTGAGATAGGAGACTGTGAGAGAAGGAAGAGGAAGTTACAGTGGGTTTGTTGTAGGTTGTATCCCTTCATATGTTGGATAATAATAAAGGAAGGACCTAGTAATTTCTCGGGTGGACATAGCCCACACTGGGTGAACCACGTAAATATGTGTCTCTATTTTATTATGTATCTTCTGTGTTTTTTTTCCGCATTTGTTTTATTTTATTGCTCCACGGTCTTGTTTTTCTAACATGAGTCACCAAGTAGATAAAGTTAGTTTTTAAGGTGACAAGTGTCCATTTTAAGGCATGCAATATATATGGTTGGCCTTAATGTATTTTGGGGGAGGAACTCATTCTTTTTGGGGAGTCACTCATTTATCATGTGTGGAAGGGGTCGGACCAACTGAGGGAAGACGACTATTACCTTATCTGGAGAGAAAATCTTGAAAATGAGTTTTTTGTATTGTAAACAAAGTTTTTTTTCAAAGAGGTAGGTTTTCAATCCCATAAGCATTCTCTCCAGGTGAGATATTTGGTGTCGAAGAGGTGGGTTTTCAATCCCATGATCATTCTATCCAGGTGAGCGTTTTGTTGGGAATTGTTCCATGGTGCGTCGGGAATTAGTTCCAGGGATTTGAGACTTTTTGTCTAGCCTGTTGTTGAAATCCTAGAATGGAAGTGGGGTAGTCGAGGGACTATTGAGTAGAAAAGGGGCACACTTCCTTGGGTGGAACATACATGTAGGAAAGGAGATATTGTAGGATAGTTGTAGAAGTGGCACCTTGGATGGAACAATTCTATTGATTATGAGACTTGGCTTGGCATTAGGAACCATTTTTCCCTGGTGCATTTAAGTCCCAGTTCGAGGGTGACCTGTTGCTAAAAATATATGAGAAACAGAGTCTATGGTTGGGAGGAACGTCTAAGTTATGCATGCAGTTGGTGACTTTTCATAGATAAGTGTCTTTATGTGTTTGTCTGGTTTATTTTGTTCTTAATTATCTATTTTTAATATGGTTTAAATTTTTGTATGTTGTTGCATATAAGTAATTGTTGTTATTTTGTATAATGTTTCTTACACATGTAAGTGTGGTGTTGATATTTAGTAATTGTAGTTGTACATATGTAGTATGATAGTTGTTATTAGTTATTCCTGTTAAGTTAACCTTATGATAATGGTCATGAGTCTCTGAGGTGAGGTTATAATTTCCATGCATTTAGGGAAATACTATGTTTGCACAAGAGGCTGGATTCACTTGTGCACATGGGGAAGTAGTCTGCATGCACAAGGAAAACATAATTGGCATGTGATGCCAAAATGGTTGTGCATGCAGTAGATATCACATGTTCAGAATGGATTACATGCATAACAAATTTGTGTGCTCAGTATGCTTGTGCGTGCAGTTGTATTGTGTTACTTCTGTTGTTATAAATTGTGTAAAAAGAGGAAAGTTTATGTGTTGTGATCTAGCTTGGATTTGAGTGTGTTACTTCAAGTATTTATGCACAGACTAATGTTATAGAGTAGAATCTATGCATTTTATTTTGGAGTAGTGTTGCTTAGTAGTCATCTAGGTAACGTTACATTTTGGTAGAGTAGTTTGGTAATGTGGATGTTACAATATGGTATCAGAAGAGTTTGGTAATGGGGATGTTACAATATGTTATCAGAGTAGTTTGGTAACGCGGATGTTACAATATGGTATTAGAGCTCCAGTTTCAACACTGAGCCTGAATGGGATGAGTTTCAACTTAAGAAAAAATTTGGACTGGTAAATTTCCAAATTTGGGAATTACAGCATGGCCATGGTGCACCTAAAATAGGAATGTATAAGTATGCACACTAAATTTTGGACATTGTGGGGTGTGGCACTGGAACTACATAGGAAACAGTGAAGCGTGGGTATGTGCACTAAAAATTTGGGGCTGCAGGGAACAAAATGGGTGGTGCATGTGTAATATTGATACATGGTGTATATGTCAAATATTGACATCGCGCATTGGTAAGTATTGTGACAAAATGGTGCAGATTTTTCATGAAGTTGTCGCATGAATTCATCTAACAAATATTATTTCCTGCATATTTTGTAGAATTAACAATGATTAGAGAAAGAGAGAATCAACATAGAAAGTCAAAAATCATGGAAGATACATACAGAGCTTATAGCCATGATGATGAATTTAGGGATTTGTATGTCAGTTTGGGTGTTGATGGTACATAATTCAAGGAGGAGCACATAAACTTGGTAGAAACCATAAAGTTGATGCAAAGAGATGTTCAAATCTATAAAGTTGATAATTAAAGGCTTATGAAAGCCAAGGAACATAAATATGACTTCAATATCAAGTCGATGCAAAGAGTCGATAGAATAAAAAATAAAATGGATAAAAAGACAGAGTCGAGTAGGTCAAGAGGTCATAGGTCTCATGATGAGAAAATAAGAGAAACAAGAAGTGTTGATAGGCATCAACCTCACCCACCAAATCATTCATTTAGGAAATCATGCAGTAGCTCAATTCCATCTCCTATCAGAAAGCATAAGAGAAGGACTGGGGTGGATGAGCTACAACGAGAAATGAATAATATCAAGCCTCCTACCTTTGACAGTGAGCACAATAAGGATGAAGATGAAGAGACTTGGCTGATAGGTATGAAGTACTTCCAGCTGCATAATTATTATGTGTGGGAAAAAGGGAGAATTTCCATCTTTCTACCAAAGGGAAAAACATCAATGTGGTGGGATCAGTTCATGCAAGTGCAACACATTGATGAAAAGAAGGTTACTTGGAAGGAGTTCAAGAGGTGTTTTCAAAAAAAATGCCTAACCAAGCAATACTATGACAATAAAATGAAGTTCTTTGAACTCAATATTGATGTATAACAATAGATGAGTATGAAAGAATATCCTTAGAGTTGCTTAAATATGTCGCCTTCATCAAAGATGAGAAAGTTAAAATTTAGAGGCACTTGAGTGGGCTGCCCTCATTTATCAGTGACAAGATACAATATGATGACCCCAAGATATTGGAGGAAACCATAAGTTGCACTAAATGTCTTTATGATCGGAAAAGGGGATGACCAACTTTCCAAAAGGCTTGGAAGATAAGATGAAAATTAGGGTGGAGCAAAGGAAGAAGGGGGCTAAGCCACCATTTTTCAAAAATACTACACAAGGACAGTCAACTCTTAAGGATCCCAGAATGACAAAGACAATGAGGCAAAAACCAAGGAAACAATCTATTCAATGTTGGGGTTGTGGTAGAGATCATGTGTGCATATATTTCCCTTAAAGAGGTGAAAAAGCGAAGAATGTGCATAGCATACAACAAGCTGCGAAAATTGAAGACATGGACAGAAATGTACCTAGGATTTATGCAGCCCTTGATAAAGATCAAGATGAGTTTCAGTCGCACATAATTGAAGTGGAAGGTAAGATTAATGACCAACCCATTGCTATTTTAATTGATTCAGAAGCTAGTCATAGTTATCTAGATCCTAATATGGTGGAAAGATTCCAATTTCCAAGAAGCAAGCTTGGAAAATATTGGTTGGTACAATTAGCTATAGGAGCAAAAAGGAAAATTAATGAGATGATTAAGGCATGTCCAATGGAAATGACTGGAACGCACATAAAAGTTTATTTGAATATCATACCTTTGGGCTCGTATGATTTCCTCATTGGTATGGATTGGTTGGACCAACATCATGTTGTTCTAGATTGTTACAATAAGGCATTTACTTTCTTGGATGAGGCAGGAAACTTAAGAACAGATCAAGGAATTCCAAGAGTTGTAACTATCAGAGAAGTTTCATCCTTTCAATTGAAGAAAATCTATAGGAAAGGATGTCAATTATTTGCAACACACATGGAGGAGGCACCTGAGGATAAAGTTCCAAATGTTGAAAACTACGGAGTACTGAAAGAATTTGAGGATGTATTTAAAGAGATATCGAGGTTGCCACCAAAAATATATATTGATTTATTTATAAATATGATGCCTAGAGAAGCTCCTGTATCCAAGACTCCTTATAGGATGAGTATACTAGAGCTGAAGGAATTACAGATGAAAATTGAAGAGCTTCTAAATAAGAGGTATATACATCCAAGTGTGTCACCTTGGGGTGCCCCAGTATTGTTCATGAAAAATAAGGATGGTATGTTGAGATTTTGTATCAACTTCAGGTAGTTGAACAAGGTAACAATAAAGAACAAGTATCCTCTTCCAAGGATAGATGACCTCTTTGATCAGCTCAGGGGTGCATATATATTTTCAAAGAATGATCTCATATTTGGATATCACCAAGTGAGAATCAAAGAAGAAGACATCACAAAGACTTCCTTCAAAACAAGGTATGGAAATTATGAGTTCATAGTGGTTCCATTCGGGTTGTCAAATGCACCAGCTGTCTTCATGTGTTTGATGAATGGAGTTTTCAAAAATGACTTAGATAAGTTTGTCATTGTATTTCTAGATGACATACTTATTTACTGAAATTCTAAAGAAGAGCATGAAAAGCTCTTGAGGATGGTGTTGTAAGTTTTGAGAGAACATCAATAGTATGCAAAGTTAATAAAGTGCTCATTTTGCCAGCACAAATTCATTATCTGGGTCATATCATTTCCAAGGAAGGAATAGTTGTGGATTTGGAAAATATAAAATCCATTGAGGAATGACCGACACCAAGAAATACAACAGAGGTGAGGTCCTTCATGGGACTTGTAGGTTATTATAGAAGGTTTATTGAAGGCTTCTCAAAAATTGTGCACCCAATTAAATCCTTTCAAAATAAAGGTGTATGATTTGAATGGACTCTGGATTGTGTAAGAATTTGTCATCACTTGAAGAGTTTGTTAACAAGTGCACCAATTTTGAGAATTTTTTATTTAGATGAAGACTTTGTTATGTCCACAGATGCATGCAAGGAAGGGCTCGGTGGAGTCCTTAGTCAAAATGGGCATGTGATATGCTATGAATCAAGAAATTTAAAAGAGTATGAAAGGATCTATGCTACTCATGACTTAGAATTGTCTCTATGGTGTATGCCTTAAAGATGTGGTGGAACTATCTCATGGGTAAAAGATTTCAGCTGAGAACAGACCATAGTGGTCTGAAGTATCTGCTTGGAAAACCAAGTTTAAATACCATACAAAGCAAGTGGTTAGAATTACTCAGTGATTATGACTTTGACATAAATCATATCAGAGGAAAAGATAGCAAGTTGGCTGACACACTCAACAGGAGGGTGCATGAGATGCATGCTACAGTCATTAACATCTACAAATCATATTTGTTTAACAAAATTTTAGAAGTTGTCAAATCAGATCAGCGCTATGTTGACATAAAGGAGAATTTACATCAAGGTATGTCACAAAAGAAATTTGAAGGTTATGAGCTAAAAGAGGATGGAATCCTCATTTATAGGCGTGGAGTCTATGTACCAAATGTTTAAGAGTTGAATTTTTTTTTATTGTCTAAGATGCATAATGTTCCTTATGCAGGAGACCCAAGCTATCAGAAGACAATATAAGCGGTCAAAAAGAAATACTATTGGTCAGGTATGAAAAAGGAGTTTGTTTATTTTATTGCTATATTCCTTGAATGTCAAAAAGACAAGGCTGAGAACAAACATCTAGTTGGTTTGCTACAGCCTTTTCCCATTCCTGAGTGGAAGTGAGAATTTGTACTATTCTACCTAGTACTTCTAAGCAACATGATTCTATTATGGTAGTGGTGGACAATCTTACTAAAGTTTCCCATTTTATTCCAGTGAAGTCAACACACAAGGCATCCAACATTGTTGAAATATACATGTGATAAATTGCTAAGATACATGGTGTACCTAAGACAATTGTGTCTAACAAAAATTCCAATTCCACATCAAACTTTTGGAAAGGGTTATTCAAAGGATTTGGGACAAATATAAACTTTAGCACATCCTATCACTCAGATTCATATGAACAAACAAAAAGGGTAAATCGAGTGATTGAATATATGCTCACGATGTATGTGATGTATAAACCATCAAAATGGGAAGACTACTTTTACTTGGTAGATTTTTATTGCAACAATGGGTATCATGCATATTTAAAGATTATCCCATTTAAGGCACTTTATGGTAGAAAGTGCCACACATCAATGAGTTGGGAGAACTTAGCAGACCGCATAGTGGTTGGGCTAGATCTACTCCAAGAAATGGAGGAGTAGATGGTAAATATAAGGAAAAATTTAAAGGCTACCCAAGGCAAGAATAAAAGCTACATTGATAAAGAAAGAACCCACAAATATTTTAAAGTGGGAGACCATGTGTTCTTGAAAGTAAAAGCCATACATAGTTCCCGAAGTTGGAAAATTGTTCTAAGTTGGCAGAAAACTATTGTAGGACATTTGAAATCATAGATAGGATTGGCCCTGTCACATATATTCTTACATTGCCTACATTCTTGTGTATTCATAATTTTTTCCATGTATCAGTGCTTAAAAAGTGCATACCTGATGTTAATCATATTATTGATTGGAATGTGATTCAAGTGGAGCCATAAGGTGATTTCCGAGTGTGATCGATTTTCATATTGGATCATAAAATAAAACAACTCTAAAATCAAGTCATGGAGCGAGTAAAGGTCCAATGGATCTGGTATGATCCTGAGGATGTAACTTGGGAGTGCGAAGATTCTATGCGGGCAGAGTATCCGCATATTTTTGAATATTTTTGAAATTTTGTATGTACATGTGTATATAATGCACCGAGGACAGTGCATAATTAAGGGGGAGGGGAATGTAATGTACCTAATTTGAACCCCATTTGTAATCGTACATATAGGTTGGTGATTCATTTGTATAAATTGTAAATGTAAATGTACATATATGCTAGTGAGCCATTGGCACCAAGTATTGGTTTTGCACGCACCTGAGTAGTGCGCGAGAATTGTTATAAAAGAAAGGGTGTGCACATTTCATAGTGTTTCACACACCTAGGTAAGTTCACATGGTTTCAAATCAAAGGAAGGGTTCACACATTTCATAGTGTTGTGCGCACTTGAGTAAGTGAAAGAAGATTACCTGGAAGTGTGCATTGAGATGATATATATATATATATATATATATATATATATATATATATATATATATATATATATATATATATATANTTGAGGTCGGAGAGCCTGTGTGGTTATGAGGATGGTGAGCCGGGACACAAATAGGTCACTACACCTATCCTTGTAAAATGTAATCACACTCAGGTTATTAATAATATCACATTGTTGTGTGCAGATAGATTAGACGAAAAGAGATAGGGATCTAACTCCATCAAAAAGAGAAAATAGGGGACTCAAGTCGAAGGGAATATCTTATTAATATTTCGTAAAAGAGTAATTATGGATATTTACTTATCCTAATTTATCGATGGATGGGAACAAGTCACCAAGTGGCTAAAGTTAGTTATGAGGGTGAAAAGTGTCCAGTTTAAGGCATGCAATATATATTGTTGGCATTAGTGTATTTTGGGGGAGGAACTCATTCCTTTTGGGGAGGAATTCATTTCTCATGTGCAGAAGGGGTTGGACCAACTAAGGAGAGATGACTATTACCTTATCTACATATCAAATCTTGAAAAGGAGTTTTCTTTATTGTAACCAAAGTTTTTTTGTCGAAGAGGTGGGTTGTTAGGTCTGTGAGCATTCTCTCCAGGTGAGAAATTTGTTGTCGAAGAGGAGGGTTTTCAGGCCCATGAGCATTCTCTCCAGGTGAGAGTTTTGTTGGGAATTGTTCCCTGGTACACTGGGAATTAGTTGTAGGGATCTGATACTTCTTGTCTGGCTTGTTGGTGAAACCATGGAATGGAAGTGGGGTAGCCGAGGGACTATTGAGAAGATAAGGGGCACACTTCCTTGGGTGGAATAGGCATGTGGGGAAGGAGAGAATGTAGGATAGTTGCAGCAGTGGAACCTTGGACTGGGTAATTCTGTTGATTATCAACCCTTATCCTTGCATTAGGAACCCTTTTTCCCTGGTGGAGTTAAGCCCCAACTTATGGGTGACATGTTTTTTAAAGTATATGAGCAATAGAGGCTATGGCTGGGAGGAACGTCTGAGTTCTGTGTACAGTTGGTGACCTTTCATAAAATATAAGTGTCTTCATGTGCTTGTCTCATTTAATGTGTGCTTAATTATCTATGTTTAATATGGTTTTAATTCTTGTATGTTGTTTCATTTAAGTAATTGTTTTTATTATGTATAATGTTGCTTACACATGTAAGTGTGGCATTGATATTCAATAATTCTAGTCATACATGTGTAGTATGAAAGTTGTTATTATCTATTCATGTTAAGTTAACCTTATGATAATGGTCATGAGTCTCCTAGGCGAGGTTAGAATGGTCGTGCACACAAGGAAATAATTTGTGTGGACAAGAGGGTGCAAGATTCACTTGTGTGCATAGGGAAGCAGTCCACACACACAAGGAAAACAAAATTGGTGTGTGATGCCAAAATGGTTGCGCACATAGTAGAGATCACATGTTCAAAATGGATTACATGCACAGTAAAGTTGTGTGCTCAGTATGCATGTGTGCGTAGTTGTATTGTGTTATTTTTGTTGTTATAAGTTGCATAAAAAGAGGAAATTTTGTGTGTCATGATACATCTTGGAGTCGAGTGCATGACTTCAAGTATTTAATGCACATACTAATGTTATAGAGTAGAATATACGCAGTAGATTTTGGAGTAGCATTACTCAGTAGTAAGTTGGGGAACATTACATTTTGGTACCAGAGAAGTTTGCTAACAAGGATGTTACAATATGGTATCAGAGTAGTTTGGTAACGAGGATGTTACAATGTGCCACCCTACTATCCAACTTTGCAAAGGTACCAAAAAATGACTCATACTCCATTCTATGAGTTCTGTAAATACATAGAGCATGATGTCAAGATGGAAGATGGAATATAGTTGACGCTCACTTCATTTGATGGAAGATAATACTCGTGATGCATGGCAGTATGGAAAGAAGAGGATACCAAGGAGGTACGCAAGGTGGATATGGGCATGGTCATGGTCGTGGATATGGCAGAGGGGGAGGTAGACCTACCACATGGTTTAATTGCAGAGATATTGGTCATGTATCAAGGTTTTGTACCAAAATGCATGTGCTTTGCACATACTTCTATAGTCTTGATCATGTCATCGAATAATATCCTAACTTGTTAAAATAGTGGGAAGACAAAAAGACTAATTTCAACATGGTGCATGCAGAGCCGTACAAGAATAAGAAGAAGAATTAGGAGGATGATGTTGGGGTATTAACCCAAGGAGGAGAGAATATAGGAGAATATTTCGAGCATGGTGAAGGCTTAGGTCAAGAACTGAATAGAAATATAAGGCACCTCATCCCCCTCCAATTTTTTATGTTTTCCAACAAAAGCAGTTATTGTGCAATGGAAAGAGAGAACTGGAAGAAGAAAGAGCATGCAAGGAGTTGTAGCGCATGAATCAGAGGTCACTTGAGGAGGATCAGATCCGAGAAGTAGTACAAAGGGTGACACAAAGGTCACTAGAAGAATATCATATCCACGAGGAGGTACAATGCATGACACAGAGGTCACTATAAGAAGCTTGTGCACATGAGGAGTTAGAGCGTGTGAAGCAAAGATTGTTGGAGGAAGCTCATGTGCATGATGAAATACAACACTCAATGAAATGGTCAATAGAGGAGGCTTGCAGATAGAATGATTAGTGAAACACTGAGCAGAAAGAACATGAAGAACAATGCCAAGAGGAATTGCAACACAAAGTGCATGTAGAAGTCTTGCATGACTTGGGTCACAAGGAAGAATTTGAAGACAAATTAAGCTCTTTATTGTGTTGTTGTTTTTTACTATTGAATCATCCAGAAGCTACAAGTAAGTTGACTCAAATTCTAGCTACTTTCATGAAGGAAATGGGAGTGGAGGAAACCATATCCGCTCCACTATCAAAAAGAGATGTCTTTCAAGTCAGCAAGCGAAAGCGTATTGGCCAAAAATTTAAGATGATGGTCGAACTTGGTGGCTAAGACATGGAAGGAGTCATGTTGGATCTAGGTTTCAAAGTGAATATTTTTCCAAATAAATATTGGGAGGTGATGGTTAAACCCAAATTGGTCTGGTCTCCCATACAGCTTCGCTTGGCCAATTTATACAATATCTATCCAATAAGTCGACTAGAGCAGGTGGAAGTAAACATAGAAGGAGTAAAAACAAAGGTTGGCATTGAGGTCATAGAGATTATGGATGAATCTGATCCATATCATGCATTACTTGGAATTGAATGAGCCTTTGATAATAATCTAGTGTTGAACTTGAAGAAGATGTAGATGTCATTTGAAATAGACACCATGCACGTGGTCGCACCCCTAGATTCATATGAAGGTGAAAGGTATAATGAAATTTTGGATGAGGATGCACGAAGCTCAGTCATTGAAAAATATATGTAAGATCATAGGTCGTAGGGAGGACAACATCAACCCCACTATAGATGGAGAGTTAATATAGAGAAGTTTCAAGTCTTATGAAACATATTTTGAGGATGCCATGGATATGTGGGAGAATAATATCTACAAATTTTCCACTCGTAGATGCGTGAGGATAAAAAAAACAGTGATATGGATCAATTCTGAGTTGTACGATGCCATGTTATTTTATGGGACAGGGTTGGTGGAGATGTTTCTCATATAGATGGATAAAATCATCCCTGTGAAGTAGAGGCTTCAAGCCATGGATGACTTGTACAGTGGTGGGTGACACACCATTTGAATATTCAAAGTTGGGCCCAGGTAGCCGATTTCATAAAGGTTCGGTTCCATCCCATCATTGAATTCGAACTAGCCAACCGATATAATGGTTGAATGATGGTTAATTCCAGTGAAGTGGTCGAAAAGAAAAGGAAGAATACATGGAAAAACTATAACATATTCTAGAAAATTCTCTAGCTTGGCTCTTTGGTATTATTATATGATAACAAATATTTACACCATCCTGGAAAGCTATGTATGCATTGGTTGGGTCCTTTCTGGTTAGTCTACATTAGTGAAGCAGGTGCCAAAAAGTTTGGCAACCTACAAGGAAATCCACTCAAGGGACTCATTAATATTAAGAAGCAAGTTGAAGGTGTATTATGGCCTACAGGTGTCATCCATCATTTAAACTCTCAGTCTAAGTTTTGAATATGGGTAGAATAGGTTTAGTGTAGATTGTACATAATGTAGCACATCTCATAGTCGACACAGTTTATCTTTTGGACAAAACAACATTCACATCAGTCATGTAGGTGGACTCGATAGATTGACATTTTGTGTAGGTTTTCTAGATTTCCAAATCAGGATGATACTTTGGCACAGATATAAGGTCTGGATCCAGTCTGACAATTCACATGGAATTTTATAGGAGTTTCCTGGTGATTCAGTTCAATGAAAGGGAAAGTAATCCAATTTGGGAATTTCACACCTGCCACAAGTACACAGTTAATTATACCATCACATTCTCCAACAAGAATCTCCAGTATGGCGGATCTGTAATCTTGATATCCCCATGAGTCACATTTCCCCACAACTTTCTACTTGTTTTTCAATCCATCCCCTCCATCGAATATTTCTTTCTCCTTTGTCATCTTCCTCACCATCTTCCCTCTATGTGTGTATATATATATATATCACCCTCCTCCTAATTCTATCTCTAGAGTAATTCTCCATGCCCCATTCCCTACCACCTCCATTGGTGACTTCCTTCATAATTTGTTGATAGATTGGGTTGATTGTCAATGATTTCAACCCTTTAACCAAGCCCAGTATCAAATTTCGGTAGCCCTAGAGGTGTGGTCAAGGAACCCAAGTTTGTATGAGGAATAAAGACAAGCAGATCATTAAATTTTCAGGTAAGACTATCATAGATGGATAGTACATGTTGGATCGTTTCCAGTGAAATATGGTACGCCACGTAGTTCCTCATGGTTGAGGAGATATGGCTTAGTGAATTTGGATAACCCTCATGAGTTATCTAGAAGCCTCTAGAAGGTCAAAGAAGTCAATTATTCTAGAATAGCCTAGAAGAAGTTTACTAGTCAAAGTGGTTGTAACTAGGAGTTAATCATGGGTAAAGTTATTGCAATAAGAAAATAATTAAAAATAAATTATTTGCAACAAAAAGTGGTGAGTTTACTAATTGAGGATAAAGTGGTTGCAAGTGGGTAAAGTAGTTGAAATTGGTTTATCCCTAAAAGAGGGAATTTGGGTAAAATAGTTAGAAGATGACCCCTAAAGGAAGCCACTTGGAGAGTATAAGTAAGAGAGCAATGGACTCCCATTAGAACCTATTGAGCACATTGAATATCCATTTTTGAAGGGTTTATTGTAGGTACTCATTGATACATCTAAATTTGTGCAAATCCGAGGAAGAGAAGGTAGAGTGACAGAAAGTTTCGTAGCTACAGGGGAAAAGAGGGAAAATCATGAAAAACCCTGATTAGGGTCATCCCCATGGGTATAACAGTAGATGTCCCGTGAGGCACCCCCATGGATTGTGTATATCCTATGATGTGAGGCCCTGCGATACATATTTCATTTTCATGCAAAGCCCTATTAGAACTAAAGGATGTGGCATGGATCATATTGCAGAGGCTGAGGTGAAGCTACAAGAAAGTTGATAGAGGTCAGATACAACAAATATATCTACAGGATAAAAAGGTATTTTATATACTTATGTGTAGTTGGATGTTGTTGTTTGCATGAGATATGGTTATGGGAGATTGAGTATTTTCCCTAGAGATATATTTTGGTTGTATGGCACACACTATATGAGATATATCTACATATGTACAGTGTTGGTATATTTTTTATTTATTATTTGTACACTTTTTTGGGTTAATTGTTGAGGCATATCTTTTATTTCTTGGTACATGGTTGAGGGATTTTGACTGAGATGTGTCGTTGAAGTTGTTGATACAGTTTGAGGTTGCATAACAGTAAGAGTTTGATGCTTTGTTGATTTGAGGGTTCATTATACATGGTTATGATTGTTTTCATATGTATGGTACATGATTAGAGAGACCCAATTGTACATGGTTTGAGCTATACACTTGTGATGTTGGGTATGAGATATATGTTATCAGATCCGATTTGTTGAGGAGATTATTGGTACAAGTTGGTACAGGTTATTGGAACAGGTTGACTACAGGTTGGTAAAGGTTTACAGTGGCAGATTTCACAGTGACAAAGTGATAGTGGTTTCATTAGTTATTTGGCACTTATACTTTAGGGTGGTTGGATGGGGCAAGGATAGGTGGTTGTAGACACCTTCCAATTGTAGCCGAAGAACATAGGGGGTTATATCCTCCTTCTGATTGGAGCCATAGAATCAAGGAGTTGTATATTCCTTCAGATTGTAGCCTGAGAAACTAGGGGGTTGTAGTCTCCTTCCAGTTGTAGCTGGAAAACAAGGAAGCTGGTGCTTCTTATGAATGTATTTATTTTGACAATATAAGAAAAAAATTATGTGGTTTTATCCCACATTGGGTTTCCACGTAAAAATATTGGTGTATTATGTTTATGTGTGATTTCTTATTGTTCATTGCTTATGTTTACTGCTCATATGGAATTTTATTGATAATATTCTCATAAAGTAAACATTGTGGTTAAAAAGGATTAAAATTATTAATATTGATCCACCTCCCATCTCGGTATTTCAAAAATGGTATCATAGAAGGTCCTTCAAGATACATTATAAGCATTGAAAGGAGATCATGGAATATGCTAATATTGGAGCACCAATGTTTGGCAGTCATAATTATGGGTTCTGGAGTGTAAGGATGAAAACATTTTTACATGCACAGGGATTTGATGTATGGCGAGTAGTAGTAGATGGATAAAAAGAACCAGCTAGTCCCCCAACATACAAGGATGGAAAGAAAATCGAAGAAAACAATTCAAAGGCTAAATGTATTATTTTGAACAATCTTTCTAATCCAGTATTTGTTAAAGTTATGCATTGTGATTATGCTAAAGATCTATAGGATAAGCTTCAAAATATTTGTGAATGAGATGCTAAACTCCAAACCTTCAGAGCTAATATTGAACACCTAAAAATGAAAGAAGACAAGGACATTGCAGCCTACTTTCTCAGAGTTGATGAAGTAGTGAATATTATTAAAGGTTTGGGAGAAGAAATGAAGGAACCAATCATTGTTTAGAAGGTACTCAGGTCTTTACCTATGAGATTTAATCCAAATATTTCATCTTTAGAAGAAAGAACATACCTATACACCTTGAACATGGATGAGCTAGATGGGATACTCATAGCCTATGAAATGAGAAGAGAATAGGAGAACTCGGTTACAAAGGAAGCAACATTCAAAGCATCCAAGAAAACAAAGAAAAATAACAAGAAAAAGCCAAATTCAGATAGAAGTTGTAGCGATGATTTAGAAGATGATGAATAAATGGAAAACTTCATCGAGAAGTTGAAAAGGGGAACTGATGTATATAAAGGTATGCTTCCATTGAAATTTTTTCATTGTGGTGGTATTAGTCATTTTACTTCTAAATGTCCTCATAAGAATAAATAAATTGATGAAGAAGAAGATCATAAGAAGAATAATAAAAATCAAAAGAATAAAAGAAACAAAAAGAAAATTTTCAAAAAAAATCTCTACACCAAGGAAGACAGTCCATCATCAAATGAGGAAGAAGACAGTGACAATGATATAGAAAGGGTACTCTTCATGGAAGTAGAATATTTTGAGGAATATTATGAGGAATAATGAGAAGTTCACCTTAGAGAAGAATTAATCAGTGCTCCAGAAGAGATAAGGATTGAAAGAAAGAAAATCAAATCCCTCAAGGAAAAACTAAAAGACAAAGAAGGATCTCATAACTCCAATATCGAGGAAATTGAGCAGAAGATCATGAAGTTGAAGCTCCAAGTGGAAGAAGACAAAAGAATCAAAGAGGCACTCATAGGTCAGTTAGATGAAAAGGGAAAGAGGATCGAAATCTTGGAAGTAGATATAGTCACTCTCGGGAAAGATCTTCAGAAGAAGGATATCCAACAGAACAACACCATAGTATTGGACGAGATCATTAGTAGTCAAAGGCCATACCATGACAAATCTGGACTAGGATATAGTCAAACAGAGAAAGGCTCAATATCCAAGGCAACAAAATAGAGAAGCTATGCAGAAATAGTCATAGGCCCTGCACCACCCAAAAGGTTCAGATATCAAAATCAGCAGCATCCAATAATGGAGAGATTCTGAGAAGAAGAAGGATTTAGAAGCACAGCATCATTCAGAAGATATTCCTCCCCCAAGTATCAAACTATTTTTCTTGGTTTATGTTATTCATGTAATAATTTTGGGCATAAAGTTGTAAATTATAGATCCAACACAAAAAATAGAAATAACTATGAGGGATACACAATAAATGGTTATTCAATCAGATCTCATGAAGCACAGAGTAGAAACTAAAACAGATTTGAATCCTTAAGCAATGAAGTAGAATTCTACAAGTGTAACAAATTTGGACACATGGATAAGGATTGTAGATTGATTATTCTTCCTAGAGAATCACAATATAATATCAACAGTAACATACAAGAACCACAAAGATTATGGATAAGAAAGAAGGATCAATTTAACAATGAAGAATGCATGCTTCACTACAAGTTAAACACAAGAGACGTGGATGGTATATTGATAGTGGTTGTTCAAAAAATATGACAAGTGATATGGACATGTTTCTAACATTGAAAAAGGAAATATATGGATCAGTTACATTTGGGAATGACAACTCAGCCAAAATTATTGGAAAAGGGACAGTTAAGCTTGGAAGCAAGGATGCCAAATCAGAAAATGTTCTACTAATTGAAGACATGAAACAAAATCTACTAAGTGTAATTCAAATGTGTGACCAAGGACATAAACTTATGTTTGATTATCATAAATGTGAAATAAGAAGAGAAGGTCATATATATTGGTGGCTACAGCTATGAGAAATCCAAGAAACATATATGTACTAAACGAAATTGGAAAAGAAAAATGTTTCTTAGGAAAGGAAGATGAAATTTGGCTCTGGAATAGAAGAATGGGTCACATTAATTTTGATAATCTTTTCAAGGTCAGAAAAAGGGAAGTAGTAATAGAAATGCTCGAGATCTCAAGACCAACAAAAATTCTATGCAAGCATTGTTTACAGGGAAAACAAACCAAGACAAAGTTTAAGACAAAGGAATACTCCCCAACAAAGCCACTAGAGATTGTACATACTGATCTAGTCAGACCGACAAGAACAAAGGGACTAAAAGGTGAATAGTAATTCATGTTATTGGTTGATTACTACATAAGGATGATTGCAGTGTTCTTTCTCAATAAGAAGTCAGAGGCATTCGATAACTTCAAGACATACAAAGAGATAGTTGAAACTGAGACAGAGTTGAAAATCAAGTGTTTGAGATCATACAATGGAGGAGATTTTACACCAAAAGAGTTCATGTATTTCTGCAGTGAACATGGGATAAAGAGGATATTCTCAGTATCCAGGACACCTCAGCAAAATGGAGTAGTCAAAAGGAAGAACAGAATAGTACAAGAAATGGCCAGAACCATGTTGATGGATTCCAAGTTGACAAACGTCTTCTGGGTACAAACAGTGCATACAACAGTTCACATTTAGAACAGAGGAATGCTCAAAAATAATAGTGATAATACTCCATATGAGCTATGGAAAGGAATACCAACTATTGTGAAGCACTTCAGAGTATTTGGAAGAAAATGTTACATCAAAAGGGAAAACGACAGGATTGAAAAAATTGATTCTCGAGTTAATAAAAGAATATTGGTTGGGTACTCAAGCAAAAGGAAATAATACAAATGCTTCAATATAAGACTCAACAGAATAGTGGAAATCATCAATGGGGCGATAGATGAGACATATGGATAAAGAATAAAAGAAGAAAACAAAGATTCAGAGGAACATAATCATGAAAAAGCAGAAGAGGAAGAGGAAGAGCAGTCAAAATCATAGAAATAGAATCAATATCTCCAGGTACCTCCAAAGACACCTAGAAGAGGAGTGCGGAAGAATCATCCACGAGAATAAATTATTGGTAATAAATATGCAAGAGTTGAAACTGGAAGAATAATATGTTCACCAGAAGAACAACATCTAGCACTACTATCTACTACTGAGCCTAGCAATTTTGAAGAAGCCAACAAGGACATATTCTGGATTAAAGCTATGAATGAAGAACTAGATCAGATAGAAAATAATGACACTTGGGAACTGGTTCCAAGGCCAAAATATAAGAATGTGATTGGTACAAAGTGGGTTTTCAGAAACAAATTGAATGAGGATGGACAGGTTACCAGGAACAAAGAAAGGTTGGTATGTTAGGGTTATGGTCAGGTTGAAGGTATAGATTTTGAAGAGACCTTTGCCCCAGTTTCCATAAAGGAAGCAATCAAGTTGATTATAGCTTATGCATGCTCTAAGAATATTAAAATGTATCAGATGGACATGAAATCATCATTCCTAAACATATATCTTGAGGAAGAAGTCTACATCGAATAGCCTAAAGGATTTGAGTTGTCAAAGAATGAAAGTTTTGTTTGCAAGTTGAAGAAGGCTCTATATGGTCTTAAACAAGCCCTCAGAGCATGGTATTCAAGACTAGATTGATGCTTACAACAACAAGAGTTCGGGAAAGGAAATGCATACAAAAATATCTACATAAACGTAAATCAATATAGTATCCTATTCATTGAAGTTTATGTTGATGATATTATTTTTGATAGTGATGATGATAGGATGAGTCATAAATTTTCCAAAGACATGCAGAATGAGTTTGAGATGACAATTCTTGGAGAGTTGTCCTTATTTTTGGGAATACAGATATGTCAGAGCAACACAAGTATCTTTATCTCACAGACTAAGTATATCATAGAAATACTAAAAAGGTTTGGAATGGAATATTGCAATCCAGTCAGTACCCTTATGCAGACTAGTTGCAATTTAAGTAAGGATGATGATTCAAAAGATACATACCAGAGGTAGTACAGATCGATGATTGTCATTTTACTCTATGTAACATCTTCTAGACCGGATGTGATGCAGGAAATTGGATAGGTTGCAAGGTTTCAAGAAGCACCAAAGGAATCACATGTTATGGCAGTAAAGAGGATATTCAAATATATGAAAGGTACATAAGAATTTGGATTATGCTATCCAAAAGGGAATGATCTATCTCTTATTGCTTACACATATGTAGATTGGGCAGGTAGCAATGATGATAGAAGAAGCACAAGTGGAGAATATTTCTACTTGGGTGAGTGTTTTTCATCTTGGTTAAGCAAGAAACAGTGATCAGTATCCTTATCTAAATAAGAAGCAGAGTACATTGCAGAAATGACATGTTGTACCTAGGTACTTTGGATGAAACAAACCTTGAAGGATATACAGGTTGAATATGATGATCCCATTCTGATATTTTGTGACAAAAATAGTCCCATCGATATCTCAAAGAATGCAGTGATGCACTCCCAGATGAAACACATTCTGATGCAGTTTCACTTTCTACAGGAACATGTTACAAAGAAGAACATTAGGGTCGAGTATGTTGGGACAAAATAATAGATCGCAGAAATCTTCACAAAACCACTTCCAAGGGAATCCTTTGAGTATCTTCGACAAAAACTTGGGATATTTTCTTTGCCATAGTGAATTTTGAATGCTTCTCATGTATGTCATAGATTTACATGAGGAAGTACCAGTGAGGAGAAAAATGACAGTTCAGACAAGGGGAGAAGCCCAAAGGACAGTTTTGATAGGGGGAGCAGACCCAAAGGGAATATTCCCTTTTCCATTGATGTCAAAGGGGGAGAGAGAGCTATTAGAGGCATGATTGCAGGGGGATCAATGGTCATGGGGGGGTATGAGCAGCAATAATGTTATGCCATCAATATTGTATCAACATGTAGAATGTTGCCATCAATGCCAAAGGGGGATATTATTGATAGATTGGGTTGGTTTTCATTGATGTCAACCCTTGAAGCAAGTCTTGTAGAAAATTATGGTAGTTCCATAGGTGTGGTCAAGGAACCCAAGTTTGTATGAGTAATAAAGACAAGCATATCAATAAATTTCAAGTAAGACTATCATAGATGGATAATACATGTGTCATTTCATGTAATATGTGGTACGTCACATAGTTCCTCATGGTTCATGAGATATGGATTAATGAAGTTGAAGAAACCTAATAATTTATTTAGAATCCCCTAGAAGGTCGAAGAAATAAATTATTATAGAATCTCCTAGAAGAAGTTTACTAGTCAAAGTGGTTGTAACTAGGAGTCAATCATGGGTAAAATTGCTACACTAAGAAAATAATTAAAAATAAATTAGTTGCAACAAGAAGTGGTGAGTTTACTAATTATGGATAAAGTGGTTGCAAGTGGGTAGAGTAGTTGAAAGTGGGTTAACCCTAAACGAGGGAAGTTGGGTAAAACAGTTAGAAGATGACCCATAAAGGAAGCCACTTGGAGAGTATAAATAAGAGAGAAAGGGACGCCCATTACCACCTACTAAGCACATTGATTATCCATTTTTGAAAGGTTTATTGTAGGTACTCATTGATACATCTAAATTTGCACAAGTTTGAGGAAGTGAAGGTAGAGTGATGGAAAGTTTCATAGCTACAATGGAGAAGTGTGAAAACTATGAAAACCTCTGATTAGGGTCATCCCTGTGGGTATAACAGTAGACATCCCACGAGGAACCCCCGCAGGTTGTATATATCCTATCAAGAGAGACTATGCGAGACATTTGGATTCATCAAGCGAGGCCCTATCAGAACCTAGGGATGTCGCATGGATCAGATTCCAAAGGCTGAGGTGAAGCTATAGGAAAGTTGATAGAGGTCAAATACAACAGATCTATCTACAGGATAAAAAGGTATGGTATATAATTGTGTGTAATTGGAAATTGTTGTTTGTATGAGATATGGTTATGGGAGATTTAGGATTATCCCTAGAGAGATTGTTGGTTGTATGAAACACATTATATGAGACAAATCTACAGAGGTACAGTGTTGGTATATAATGCAGGAGCATCGCCAACACATCAAGCGAGCCAGCGCGGAAGCGGAAGACAACTGGACAAGCCAGCACAAATTTTGAAAACACTTTGGAATTGTTGCGCGATCTTAAATGAACCATTAAGATGAAGTGCACTTTGTATATTGTAAATGGACCTTGAGCAGATAGCTCTCGTCCTTAGTAGATAGACGAAATTTAAAATAGTTAATGCAGGTAGATAGAAATTTAATTTTTAGATTTGATAGCTTTAGAGCGCAAGAGGGAAACGGGATATAGACACCCTCAATGTGCATTTGTATTATGGAGAATTCTGGAGCATTAGAGCAAGAGCATGCAGAGAGTTGTGTAAGAACACCCATGTACAGATACTTGAATTAATAGAAGAGATTGATTCAAATTCATGGTTTTTGTGTCTGTTCTCTGTGTATTGATGTTGATGTGCTCATGAATGGTTGCTTTTAGTCACACATTTGCTTTTATGTGCTATGTATATGATTTCATGTTTGAATTGAAGCCTGAAAGGGTGAAGGAATGAGTTTCAATTGTTTCTCTATTTGAGCTGTAGAATTCCTGCAAGGAGTGCAGTCGAATTGTCCTCAAGGAGTGCATTGACAGAGGGATTCAAATAGAGATAGATTTTGTTCTCATTTCCTCAAAGGTGCAGTTGGGCACAATGTCGTGCAAGGAGTGCGCAGGCTGGGTAAAAGTCTCAGGGTTGCAAACCTGAGTAAAGAGATGAAATACTGCTGCTACAGGGGTGCGTAAAGTCGAGGGACTTCAACACTTAGATGTTGTTGAAGGTTTTTCGCAAGGAGTGTGTGCAAGAGGGTTTTCTTTCTAAAGACTTAAAGTTGTGGGAAAAGCTCAAGAAGGATAGGCCTTTGAGTTTGTTGGAGAATAGCGAGGAAAAGTTGTGACTTGAAGTTCGAGGGAAGTGTCACAAGTTTGCGAGCAGGTGAACGAGTTCTGTGGAAAAGAACACTTAGTCCTTTCGCAGAATTCATCGGGAAGGAATGAACGGTCGGTATTCTCTGAGGAGAATCCATGAATTTTCATGGGTCATCAGATCTTGTGGATGTGTAGGGGAGATACAGTGGTGTATTCTCAAATTTTTAAGCTCGGGACAGATAGAGCGTTGATCCAAGTCAGCCAGGACCGTTGGATCTACACGTATATCGTGTATCGGGGTTTCGTAGATCGAACCTCCAAAGTATTGCAACAGGAATTGCGATATCGCGATCCGCGATATTTCGACGGACTCAGAACTATCCATCAATTGGGATGCATGTCAAAAGATACAAAGAAGTCAAGGTTTGGAGCATCAGAGATTTCGGAGACCGGATACTCTTGCAGCTTGGAATCACGAAATGCGATATCCCGACGGAAGAGTTGTGTGGGACCACAAGAGTCAGAGTGGAAGATAGGTGGCATAAGTCATCGGGGTTTCAAAGCGAGAAGTGCTGAGACATTGACATTAGGATTCGTGATCCCACGAAGTCCAAAATCCTGATAGAAGTGGCAGGAGTTGAAGGGACAACTCGTGCGTGCGTCGGAGTTTCGGTGTATCAGGCATCGGGAGTCGAAAAACCGAGTTGTTGAGCATCGCGAGTAGTGAAATCGCGATAGGAGCAAGTTCCGACAGAGAAAGGTAAGAGTCAGCGTTGACTTGCATCAGGGATTGGGGTTTTGAGAATCCAAAACCACGCGACCACAAGACTCATGAAACTACGAAGTCCGATTTCTCGATCGCTAAGGGAGATCTTTTGGAGAACTGTTGTGGGTGTGGAAAATTCCTGATAGGGAATTAGAAGAGCTTTCCAGTTCTTCAGGCCAAGGAAGGAGGAGGTCCTGTGAGCGGACACTGCTTGAGGGCGTGCCTGCATCAGTTTGGTATCAGAGCAAGAAAATTTCTTTGCTTTCTGTAGAAGAGAACAAGAAAATTCACCATGCCACCAAGGAGATGGGATAGACAGTCACCTGATCCAAAGGAAAGAGAAAACCTGAGGAGAAGGGGTAGGCAAGTGCAGAATCCAGAAATGGAAAGAGAGATACATGATCTATGAGCTAGACTCGAAGATATGGAGACAGCACAAAGACGCACAGTTGGTGTTGGGAATCTAAGTGATTCTGAAAGAAAGGTTGAGGCTGAACATGAAGAGGAAGTTGCAGCCGAAGATGAATCAAATGAGCATTTGATCAAAGCTATTGCCAGGATGGGTGAAAAAGCAAAGATGGACATTCCAGTTTACGAGGGAAACTTGGATGCAGAGGATCTTCTAGATTGGGTTAGAGCTCTAGATACTTACTTTGAATACAAAGATGTCGAAGAAGACAAGAAAGTCAAGCATGCTATTACACGCTTGAAAGGACATCCAACATTGTGGTGGGATGAACTACAAGCTGACAGACGCTGCAAGGGAAAGCAGAAGATCAAGAGCTGGGACAGGATGATCGCGAAGATGAAGGTGAAATTCATCCCCAGAGATTATCAAATTACTCTGTTCAGGAGAATGCAAAACCTGAGACAGAAGCTGATGACAGTGAAGGAATACACTGAGGAATTCTATAAACTAAACATCAGGGCAGGTCATCGGGAGAGCGATGATGAAAAAGTTGCCAGGTATATGAATGGCCTGAGATATGATATCCAGGATGAGATGAGCATGGTTACCATCCGAACAGTGGAAGATGATTATCAGATGGCTCTGAAAGTAGAAGAGAAGCTGAGCCGAAAGCAAAGTCAGAGGGGCCAAGGTAGAAGCCAGCCCAGAGGCAAAGCAGTTGCCCAGGAAAAATATCAGAAGCCCAAGGAGGAATGGAAGAAACCTCAGACTCATACAGAGAGGGGTGGAAGTTCACAGAGAGGGCAGCAATATGCAGAACAGAGAGGGCAGCATAATGAGCAGAGGGGAGATTATGCTCACAACAACACTTTTCCTTGTACTAGAGGTAGAGGAAGAGGAAGAGGTGGAGTCATCACATGTTTCACATGGAGGAAGAATGGGCACAAGTCTTACGAGTGTCCAAAAAAAAAGAAGGACATTGGAGAAGCTCACATCACCAAAGCACAGAGGCGGGATGTTGAGGCCGAAGATGCTGAAGGCAGAAGATCGCTTATGATGAGAAAAGTCCTTTTGACACCCGAGAAGGAGGTGGAAAGCTCAGTCCAAAGGACCATACTTTTAGGACTACCTGCAAGACCAAGGACAGGGTGTGCAAGGTCATCGTAGACAGTGGTAGCATGGATAATCTCGTATCCACAGAGATGGTAGAGAAGCTGGAGCTGGAGATGACTGATCATCCAAGCCTATACAGAGTTTCGTGGCTACAGAAGGGACACCAGGTAACTGTTACTAAACAATGCTTGGTTGAATTCAAGATAGGTGGATATAATGATAGGATCTTGTGTGATGTTATTCCCATGGATGTTTGTCATCTATTGCTGGGTAGACCATGGCAATATGACAGAAATGTGATTCATGATGGGCGAATGAACGCATACACCCTAGAGAAGAATGGGAGGACACACATGTTGCTTCCGATAAAGGATAAGGAGGTGAAGCTGGAAGTAAGAAACACATTACTTCTCATGAGTGGGAAGGAACTACTTACAGAGGTTAAGAAGAAAGAAGACCCACAATTCTTTGTGGTCAGGAAACCGAGGATTGTTCTGACTAGCATGAGAGTGGATGATTTACCAGATGAGGTTCAGGAACTACTGGAAGAGTTTGCTGACATCATAATGGACGAATTACCTCATTCGTTGCCACCGATGAGGAGTGTGAGTCATCACATTGATCTCATACCAGGAGCTAGTTTTCCAAACAAAGCCACGTACAGATTGACGCCGCAAGAAAATGAATAAGTTAAAAGGCAATTCCATGAGTTATTGGACAAAGGTTTGGTCAGAGAAAGCTTGAGTCTGTGTGTTGTTCCAACAGTACTCAGTCTGAAGAAAGAGGGAGGCTGGAGGATGTGTACTGACTCTAGGGTGATTAATAAGATAACCATCAGGTACATATTTACATTACCAAGGATGGATGATTTGATGAATTGCTTGAGTGGAGCAAAATATTTTTCAAAGATTGATTTGAAAAGCGGATATCACCAGATTTGCATGAGAGAAGGCGATGACTGGAAGACATCATTCAAGACAAACGAAGGTTTGTATGAATGGCTTGTTATGTCGTTTGGCTTAACAAACGTGCCAAGTACCTTCATGAGGTTGATGAATGAAGTCCTGAGGGAGTTCATGAGGTTGATGAATGAAGTCCTGAGGGAGTTCATCAGGAAGTTCGTCATTGTGTATTTGGATGACATACTAATTTACAGTAAATCAATGGCAGAACACTTGAAGCATTTGTCTACAGTGATGCATAAGCTACAACAGGAGAAGTTGTTGATAAATATGAAGAAGTCCTCATTCATGAAGACAGAGCTCATTTACTTGGGGTTTGTTATTTCGGCTAATGAGTTGAGGATGGATCCGAATAAGGTGGAAGTAATCAAGAATTGGCAATCACCGAAGAATATCTTTGAGGTGAGAAGTTTTCACGGGTTAGCTAGTTTCTATCGGAAGTTCATCAGGAATTTCAGTGGAATCAGTGCAGCGATGATGGATACAGTGAAGAAGCGGCATAAGTCTTTTCACTGGACGGCTGAGGCTGAAAAAAGTTTCAATCTATTGAAACAGAAGATCACGAAACAACCAATGTTGGTGTTGCCGGATTTCCTGAAGACATTTCAGGTGAAATGTGATGCAAGCGGATTTGTAATCGGGGCAGTCTTAAGTCAAGAAGAAAGGCCAATCGCGTACTTCAGCGAGAAGCTGAATGAAGCAAAATTGAAATACTCCACGTATGATAAATAATTCTATGCTATCATACAGGCATTGAAGAAATGGAGGCATTACTTGATCCCGAAAGAATTTGTTTTGTATAGTGACAATCATGCACTGCAGTTTGTGACTCAGCAGGAGAAGTTGAATCAGAAACATGCCAAATGGGTTGAGTATATGCAGAATTTTACTTTTGTGATTAAGAATATCTATGGTACTGCTAACAAAGTTGTTGATGCTTTGAGCAGGAAGTGTTTGTTGTTGCAGGAGTTCAGAGTCAAAACGTTAGGTTTTGCAGATCTCAGGGACATGTACGCAGATGATCAGGATTTCAAGGAAGCGTATGAAGCAGCTGAGAATCCAGTTCTTAGAGATAGAAACCCTTGGATAGACTATATGATCTAGGAAGGATTGTTGTTCAGAGGCAATCAACTGTGTATTCTGAAATGCTCCATGAGGGAGAACTTGCTGAAGGAGAAACACAGTGGAGGATTGGCAAGACATTTTGGCCATGACAAGATGTTTACAAAATTGAATGAGTCATATTTTTGGCCAGGAATGCGAGTAGATGTCAAGAGATTTGTAGACAGATGTAGAGTTTGCCATCATTCGAAGGGAAGGAAGCAGAATGCAGGGTTTTATCATCCATTGCCCATACTAGAGAGGTCGTGGGAGGCGATAAGCATGGATTTTTTATTGGGGTTGCCAAGGACACAAAGAGGTGTTGATTCAATCTTTGTGGTAGTGGATAGGTTTTCTAAAATGGCACACTTCATTCCATGCCAGAAGACCAGTGATGCAACTCACATTGCTAATCTATTTTTCAAAGAGGTCATTCGACTTCATGGTTTGCCGAGAAGTATAGTTTCGGACAGAAACACCAAATTCATAGGGAATTTTTGGAGGACCTTATGGAAGAAGATGGGAACTAACCTGTTATTTAGTTCAGTGTATCATCTTCAGATGGATGGATAGACATAAGTGGTCAACAGAAGTCTGGGAGACTTGTTGAGAAGCTTGGTGACAGAACACCACAGCCAGTGGGACAATATATTACCACAGGCAGAGTTTGCATATAACAATTCAGTGAATTAGAGTACAGGGAAAAGTCCATTTCAGGTTGTTTATGGTATGCAGTCGAGGGGAATTTCTGAACTGAGAGATTCGGAACAGACTGCTACTAGCAGCGCTAGTGTAGAAGAGTTCACAGAGATGATGAAAGAACTTCACAGCCAGGTGAAGGAGCGACTGCTGAAATCAAGCCAGGAGTATAAACGCAGAGCCGATCAGCATAGAAGACAACTTCAGTTTGAAGTTGGTGATCTAGTTCTAGCACACTTGAGGAAAGAAAGGTTCCTGAGGGGAACATACAATAAGCTAAAGATGAAGAAAATCGGACCATGCAAGGTCTTGAGAAAATTTGGGACAAATGCTTTTGAGATTGAACTACCCGATGGGATCGAAATATCTTCGATATTAAATATCTCAGATTTGTACCCATACAGGGCTGGAGAAATAAATATTGGAGCTAAGCAGCCAGTGATCCAGTGGATGAAACAATTTCCAGTTGCAGAGAATCCACAAATGGAGTGCATACTGGACAAGAGGGTGAACAAGAAGACCAGGCGGAAGCAATACTTCGAGTATCTGGTCAAATGGAAGAACCACCCAATTGAAGATGCCAACTTGGAGACTGAAGTAGAAATACAAAAGCATGGACAGACCATGCAAGAGCTCATGGACAAGAGCCCATGAAAGTTTTCAAGCAAGGGAGTATGATACAGGAGCATCGCCAACACATCAAGCGAGCCAGCACGGAAGCGGAAGACAGTTGGACAAGCCAGCACAAATTTTGAAAACACTTTGGAATTGTTGCGCGATCTTAAATGAACCATTAAGATGAAGTGCAATTTGTATATTGTAAATGGACCTTGAGCGGATAGCTCTCGTCCTTAGTAGATAGACGGAATTTAAAATAGTTAATGCAAGTAGATAGAAATTTAATTTTTAGATTTGATAGCTTTAGAGCGCAAGAGGGAAACGGGATATAGACACCTCATTGTGCATTTGTATTATGGAGAATTCTGGAGCATTAGAGCAAGAGCATGCAGAGAGCTGTGTAAGAACACCCATGTGCAGATACTTGAATTAATAGAAGAGATTGATTCAAATTCATGGTTTTTGTGTCTGTTCTCTATGTATTGATGTTGATGTGCTCATGAATGGTTTCTTTCAGTCACAAATTTGCTTTTATGTGCTATGTATATGATTTCATGTTTGAATTGAAGCCTGAAAGGGTGAAGGAATGAGTTTCAATTGTTTCTCTATTTGAGCTGTAGAATTCCTGCAAGGAGTGCAGTCGAATTGTTCGCAAGGAGTGCATTGACAGAGGGGTTCAAATAAAGATAGATTTTGTTCTCATTTCCTCAAAGGTGCAGTTGGGCACAGTGTCGTGCAAGGAGTGCGCAGGCTGGGTAAAAGTCTCAGGTTTGCGAACCTGAGTAAAGAGTTGAAAGACTGCTGCTGCAGGGGTGCGCAGAGTCGAGGGACTTCAACACTTAGACGTTGTTGAAGGTTTTCCACAAGAAGTGTGTGCAAGAGGGTTTTCTTTCTAAAGACTTAAAGCTGTGGGAAAAGCTTAGGAAGGATAGTCCTTTGAGTTTTTTGGAGAACAGTGAGGACAAGTTGTGACTTGAAGTTCGAGGGAAGCGTCGCAAGTTTGCGAGCAGGTGAACGAGTTCCGTGGAAAAGAACACTTAGTCCTTTCGCAGAATTCATTGGGACGGAACGGACGGTCAGTATTCTCCGAGGAGAATCTGTGAATTTCCTTGGGTCGTTGGATCTTATGGATGTGTAGGGGAGATACAGTGGTGTATTCCCGAAGGTTTAAGCTCAGGACAGATAGAGCATTGATCCAAGTCAACCAGGACCATTGGATCTACATGTATATCGTGTATCGGGGTTTTGTAGATCGAACCTCCAAAGTATTGCAATAGGAATTGCGATATCATGATCCGCGATATTCCGATGGACCCAAAACCATCCATCAATTGGGATGTGTGTCAGAAGATCCAAAGAAGTCAGGGTTTGGAGCATCAAATATTTCAGAGACCAGATACTCTTGCAGCTTGGAATCGCGAAACGCGATATCCCGATGGAAGAGTTGTGTGGGACTACAAGAGTCAGAGTGGAAGACAGGTGGCATAAGTCATCGGGGTTTCGCAGCGAGAAGCACCGAGACATTGACATCAAGATTCGCAATCCCGCGAAGTCTGAAATCTCGATAGAAGTGGTAGGAGTTGAAGGGACAACTCGTGCATGCATCGGAGTTTCGGTGTATCGGGCATCAGGAGTCGGAAAACCGAGTTGCTGAGCATTGCGAGTAGCGAAATCGCAATAGGAGCAAGTTCTGATAGAGAAAGGTAAGAGTCAGCATTGAATTGCATCGGGGATCAGGGTTTTGAGAATCCAAAACCACGCGACCACAAGACTCACAAAACTGCGAAGTCCGATTTCCCGATCGCTAAGGGAGATCTTTTGGAGAACTGTTGTGGGTGTGGAAAATTCCCGATAGGGAATTAGAAGAGATTTCCAGTTCTTTGGGCCAAGGAAGGAGGAGTTCCTATGAGCAGACGCTGCCTGAGGGCACGCCTGCGTCAGTATATTTGTTATTTATCATTTGTACACTTTGTTGGGTTAATTGTTTAGGCATATCTTGTATTTCTTGGTATATGGTTGATGGATTTTGGTTGAGATGTGTTGTTGAAATTGTTGGTATAGTTTGAGGCTACATAACAATAAGGGTTTGATGCTTGGTTGATGTGAGGGTTCATTATACATGGTTATGATTGTTTTCATATATATGCTAGATGATTAGAGAGACACAGTTGTACATGGTTTGAGCTATACACTTGTGATATTGGGTATGATATCTATGTTATCAGATATGATTTGTTGAGGAGGTTATTGCTACAGGTTGTTGGTATAGGTTATTGGCACATATTGGTACAGGTTATTGGAATAGGTTGACTATAGCTTAGTACAAGGTTATGGTGACATATTTCACAGTGACAGAATGGCAGTGGTTTCATCAGTTATTTGGCACTTATACCTCAGTGTGGTTGGATATGGAAAGGATAGGTGGTTGTAGCCACCTTTCGGTTGTAGATGAAGAACATAGGGGGTTGTAGCCGCCTTCAGGTTGAAGCCAGAGAATTAGCGATTTCTAGCTTCCTTCAGGTTCGAGCCTGAGAAACTAGGGGGTTGTAGCCTCCTTCTAGTTGAAGCTGGAAAACAAGGAATTTGATACTTCCTATGAATGTATTTCTTTCGAAAATATAAGAAAAACATTATGTAGTTTTGTTCTGCATTGGGTTTCCACGTAAAAATATTGGTGTACTGTGTTTATGTGTGATTACTTATTGTTCACTGCTTATGTATACTGCTCATATGGAATTTTATTGATAATCTTCTCATAAAGTAAACATTGTGGTTAAAATGGATTAAAAGTACTAATACTAATTCACCCCCCCCTCTCAGTATTCCAACATCATTTTGTTGGTGTTTTCCACCACTCCCTTAAATTTCTCAGGTTTTACCTAATCTACTGTTCGATGTCATAGTTGTTGAATGCGATGGTCCAGGATGTGGATTGGCTCCGTCGTAAGCGGACGCTCGTCTGAAAACCTGCAAGGAACACATGTCAATAACATGTGTAGGATCACTAAAATAATGTCTCAAAAAATATACGTGAAAAACATCGTGCATACGCCTCAAAGAATCAAGCAAGGATAGTCGATAGGTCATAGGCCCCTTCTTTTCCACAATCTCGAAGGGTCCCATGAACCTAGGAGAGAGTTTAGCACCCTTTCCAAACTTTATCGAACTCTTATGCGGTTACTCGCAAGAAGACTCGATTGCCAACTTCATAACTACGGTCAACACGACGTGCATCAGAATAAGTATTTTGTCGATATTGTGCTTCCTTTATTCTTTGTCTTATTGTTTGCGTTTGATCTTCCATTTTTTGGATCACTTCTGGTCCACCAGGACCCTATCCTCAAGCCGATCCCAACTCAAATGTGTTCAACACGGTCACCCGTAAAGAAACTCGAATGGCTCCATCTTAATGGTGTTTTGATAATTGTTGTTGTATGCAAACTCTACCAGTGGCAAGAACTCTTCCCAACAGTTCTGTTGGTCCATCATCCTCCAAGATTTGGTTTGTTCTTTTAGTCTTCCCATCTGTCTTCGGGTGATATGAGGTACTAAAGTTAAGTTGGGCTCCCAAGGCCTCTTTGAAACTAGTCCAAAATCGTCATGTAAACACAGATCCTCGATCAAATATAATCCTCTTAAGCACGCCATGTAGCCTCACAATATCATTGATGAAAACTCTAGCTATGTCAGGTTCCTGATACGTCGTACGCACAGGAATAAAATGTGCACTCTTCGTCAGAGTGTCAACTACTACAAAAATCGAGTCATGTCCATGTGTTGTCAGTGGCAATCTAATAATGAAATCCATCGAAATGACCTCCCCTTTTGATTCTGGAATAGCGTGTGGTTGTAGTAAACCTGCTGGATGTCTGTGTTCATCCCTCACCTGCTAACATTCTAGACATCTTTCCACGTAGTTGACTATGTATGCCTTCATTCCTTTCTAGAATAATAAGGGTTTAAGGTATGCCCTCATCTTCGTGACTCTTGGGTGATCCATGTACACTTCTTTATGAGCCTCGTTTAGGATCAAACTCCTCAACTCATCATTGGGCAGTACGTAAATTTGATTTTTAAATCTCAATAATACGTCGTTGTCCAAAGTAAATACCTCAAATTTTGGTACCATCATTGTGTTTTGTTCGATAAAATCCTTGACCTCTTTGTACCAATCATCGTCGCGCTATAAAGTTAGAATATTTTCACGTAGATTCATTTGAAGAGGCATCAACAAAAATATGCGCGGTCTCTGACTCAACACATCAGCCACTCTGTTCATTGTTCCTTTTATGTATTTAATCTCGAAATTGTACTCGCTCAGCAATTTCGATCAACATCGTTGTCACGCATTCAAGTCGCCTTTCGTAAAGATGTGTTGTAAACCACAGTGATCTATTTTTAGTGTCTCCATACTCTCAAGGCATACAGAATGGCTAACAGCTCCAAATCGTGTGTCACATAGTTCTCCTCATTCCTTCTCAACTTTCTCAAGATGTAAACGATCACTCGACCGTATTGCATCAAGACTCTGCCTAAGCCTTCCTTGGAAGCGTCGGTGCATACCAATAAGTCTACATCCATGTCAAGGACCTTTAGTATCGGTGTTGTCATTAACAGATCCTTGAGCCTCTGAAATGCTTCCACGCATTTCTCGGTCCAAGAAAACTTCTTGTTCTTCTGCTGCGATTCTGTAATCAGATTTGCTATTTTTGAAAAACCCTCGACGAACCATCGATAGTATCCTGCTAAACCCATGAAGCTATGCACTTATGGGACATTCATCGGTGTAGGCCATTCCATAATAGCCTCAACCTTTGTTAGATCCACATCGATACCTTCATCGGAGATGACATGCCCTAAGTAGTGAATCTTCGATTGATAAAATGAGCATTTCAATAGCTTCCCAAAAAATTTGTTCTCTCATAGGCACTGTAGTACCATGCGCAAGTGCTTGTCATGATCCTCCATCATCTGTGAGTAAATCAAAATATCGTCAATGAATAATTGGACAAACTTGTCCAATTATTCGCAAAACACCCCATTCATCAAGATCATAAATACCCCAGGGGCATTTGTTAGTCCAAAAGGTAAAACAGTAAACTCGTAATGTCCAAACCACATCTTAAAGGCGGTCTTAGGGATGTCATCCTCCTTGATCCACAACTAGTGATACCCTGATCTCAAGTCAATCTTTGAAAACACCATCGCACCTTTCATCTGATCAAACAGATCATCAATCCTTGGCAACAGATACTGATTCTTGATCATTGTCTTGTTCAATTGATGGTAGTCAATGTAGAGTCTCCACGACCCATCCTTCTTCCGTATGAAAATAACAGGCGCACCCCATGGTGACACACTAGGACGTATAAGTCCTAGGTCCAACAACTCCTTCAGTTTCATTTTCAGTTCCTGTAACTCAGGGGTTGATATCCGATAAGGCGTTCTCACTATTGGTTCAGTTCTTGGTTTTAGGTCGATGGTAAATTCCAATTCCCTCTCCGACGACATCCCAGGTAACTCCTCAGGGAAGACGTCTGCAAACTCTCGCACGACCAAAAGTTTTTCTAGAACTTTCGCTACTCCCTTCTCGTTTAATGCAAGGATCAAAAAAAGCTTACATCCCTTGCGCATGCTCTTCCGTAACTGCAAGGAAGAGATGAACCTCAGGGAAACTCCCTAGTTCTGACCTACAATCACGTGTTTTTGTCCCTCATCATTGACCAAGCTCAATTGTTTCATCTTACAGTTGAGTATCGCCTCATGCGATTCCAACCAGTCCATACCGATCATGATGTCATAAGACCCTAAGATCGTGACGTATAGGTTGGCCCTTGTGACAAGCTCTCCCAGGTTAAGGCTACATCTCGTAACCTTCCCTCCAACCTTATGTTTGTCTCCCGAATCCATTTCTACAAAGCTAAACTCATATTGATATACTGCCTTTAACTTAACTTTTTTTAGCGTTGCTCTAGAAATAAAACTCTTTGTAGCACCTAGATCTAACAAAATACTAATTTTCTAGTCAGCGATGGTACCTAACGTCTCGAGCACAGTCTACTCATGCTCTGCCTGGAAGTTATTCATCATTGCATGAATCTAATGGGCCTTGCCCAAATCTCTCATGGTAGTGGGTATGGCTGATCCAGATGATCTGGTCCTCTCAACTGGTCAGTCGCAGTGGTAATGTGTCTCTCCACATGTCCAAAATCCTTTCTTTCGTCCAGTACTCCTGGTACCTGAAGTAGAAGCTGACGACCCATCGTCCTGGAACCCTAGTTTATTCTGTTGAATAGGCCTAAACTGTTGTTGTTGTGGTTGACATTGTTGTTGGTGTTGTGGTCCTCGGTAAGGAGTTTGTTGCTAAGGAACTGGTCTCTGAGGTGTAGTGAAAGTGGATCCTCTCTGGGTTCCACGATATCTTGGTGAATTTCTAGCTGGTGTCTGATGTTGTTGCGCACTAGATGACACCTATCTCGTTGGTCTCGCTGGAGTCCTACTCTGACCCCCACTGATAAGCTCCTCTTCTGCTATGAGGGCCTTCTAGATAGCATCATGCAAGGTTTGAGGCATCATAATCCTCACTTTTGCATGAATGTTGATATTAAGGCCAAACACAAACTTGTTGACCTTAAGTTTCTCGGTATTCAGGTGTGGAGCATATCGAAGCAGCTCCATGAAGTGGGCCTCATACTCGGGCACCATATGGTCTCCCTGTCACAAGGTGTTGAGATGACGCTTAATGAATTCCTCAGACATATACCTCTCCTAGAACCATTCCTTGAACAATTCCCATGACACGTCATTGACTGCCATGTTCAATTGCATTAGGAGCATCTTCCACCATAGAAGAGCACTCCCCTTTAGTTGAAGGACCACCATGTGGACCTTCATGTTGGAGGTATAGTCACGAAGTGTAAAGAATATCACCATATTCTCCAACCATGCCTAGACGGCTATGCCGTCTGGGGCACCAAAGAACTCAGGAAACTTGACCTTCTTGAGTTCACAGTGAATGCTACCAGTACTGAGCGAGGCCCACAGGGGACCCTCAGGGCGTGTCGGTGCCCTGGCCTCATCTCTATCCAAATGGTTGATCAATGCCTTAGACATCCTCTAGAAGGACCTCATCATTCCAACCAAATTGCCCACAGCTATTTGTTCCTGCCTGACAACTTGTTTGTCTCCCTGGGGGTTAGACCCCTCGGGCGTGGATTCTACTTTGGGCGTCGTGCCTCCTCCCGTAGCACCTCGTCGTCTGCCTCTGCGAGGTCCTCTAACCACGATTACCTGGACGAATACAAATCAATTTAATTAGCAACATTTATAATCAATGGAATCCATAATGATCCCAAGTCGTGGGTCGAACTGGCTCTGATACCATATGTAACAAATCCTGTCGATATAGCAACGAGCCTCGCATAAGAAGTACATTTATTTTTTATGTAGGAAAGCAATAGCTACAATACATTCAAAAAACTCCACACGATGACGAACACCTCGCATGTGAGTCATGTAACAATGAACATAACGACCTAGCATATTAGCACATCAAGCAGCTAGAAGCAACATATGACAATCAATCAGACGAAATAAAAATGACTACCTGCTTGTCCTACCCTGCAAGGTTAGGACCTCCAGGACACATAAGAAATGCTCAAGCCCAGGTTCCCATCAATTTTGACCACTCAGGGTCTCAAGGCTAACAAATTTTCTGAGGAACAAGGAGGTTTCTACATTCCGCCTGACACAAGCAAGACCACGCCTACCAAGATAAAAGACAACATCAATCAACCAAACACAAACAACATCACACCGAAACATGTAACATGAACCTTCAATGCGAGCGAGAATTAGAAATCATTGATTCAACATTTTGCATGGTGCACAAATAAATAAACAACACCCGATCATTAGTGGCCTTTCACAGTGCACAACTAGATAAATCGAAACATTTAGACATTACTTCACTCAATCTTGAATTTACAAGCGCACAAGAGAGTTGACATAAAAAATTTGTCTAGCAATGACACATCGAGCCACAATTTGATTTATGTTCCAGGCACATGATTTAATCAATCCTTAATTAAAACCAATCCAAGGCACAAGAAGTGATATACATTTCAGGATAAATCCTCACAACTCTACAAGGTTAGAAGATTTACATCGTTAAGACTTCACATCATTAAGGTGCATGCATCATTTCTTCTTACATCATACATCATGTATCTATATACATTCATGATGACTTTATCTCATCCAGTTTACACAACATCATCAACTTTACAATCTTTCCAGCAAAAACAAAGATAATCTAAAACTGGAACTTGTTTATATAAAGATTTACATCATTCATCTAAAGGTTTGAGTAAAAATAATGATTAATCGAATACTTCTTATGTAAAGCTTCAAGAAAAAATATTGATTAATCTAATATCGTTTACAAATTGCTTATCCTCTACATAAAGCTTCAAGAAAATAATGATTAATCTAATATTGTTTATATATAGCGTATCATTTATATGAGGCTTCAAGTAAAATTAAAGAATAATCCAAAACAACATGTTTATATCCATTCTTAAGTTTTACCTCCCTAAAATGTGAACATTGTACAAAAAGATTTAATAAAGGGTGGTGGCAGAAAGGAACCCGTTGGTAAAAGAAAATTTAGCATATTGTTGGCTAAGAAAGAAATTCATGGCAGTCCACCAGATTTGTGGATGCCAGGTAAGCGTTGCATTAACACACACACAACCATAGTAATAAACATCGCGACAATCCACAGGATTGGTGGCTGCCAGGAGGCATTGCACCACAAAGTTGGTGTCGCATGAACGTAATTCAGGACATAACCGACGAAAACTGAGTGCAAGGAAAGAGTTGCACGCTCTTCAAGGAGGAGGTTCAAGCCACCTTTCAAGGAGGTCTGACATGCATGATAATTGGAAGGGAAACCGTTCGACCACAGGTTGTTAGCCGAATAATCCCTCCTACTAGTTGTTGGGTAACGTTTACATAGATAACATAAAGAATTCGTAGTGGTGGTAGTGGGCTTAGGACCCAACGAAGTATATATCTATTTGTGAACATGCGTCAGGTAAAACTTTAATTCCTAAACTTGTTGAATTTACTTGAACTGGACAAGGAAATGTGAGGTCTATTTTGGTGCCAAAGGGTTTTTGTTGTTAAGTTTATTCATCAAGAAGATTCTAAGAGAGTTCTTTAGGAGGGGCCTTGGTTTTGGGGAACAACGGGTCTATTTAATACCCCATGGTTTCATGAAATTGGCATAACGATCTTTGTCTGGGTATTCTCTATCTCGCAATTTAATCTCGATCTATATTATCAAGCATACTTATATATACGCGTGTGGTGGATCAACAAAGGTTGTGAAAAGGGGGTAATTTGAGTATAAGATTTACACTAAGATTCTCCACAATGTAAGTCTCCCATGGATGAGGCTTGCATCCTCTCAACAATAATACTTTGACAACCATGAAATATGCGTAATCTGGGTAAGTTCCCCAAGTCCGAGCCAAGAAGGGAAAAAAAAAAAGGTGGTTTGATCCCCGTAAAAGAAAAAGAAAATTTGAAACGCAGTAAAAGAAAAAGGGATTTGAAAAAAACACGGTCAAGAGTGTTGGGTATGGGGTTCATTCTTGCTTAAAAAAATCCAAGCGTCCACACCAAGCGCAATACTCCTGATGTCAAGCATAACAAGACCACCACCTAGCGCAAGGCTCCAAGGGAGAGTCCTGAGAGAACACATGTTTATAAA
This sequence comes from Picea engelmannii, assembly GCA_009831015.1. NCBI lineage: Eukaryota > Viridiplantae > Streptophyta > Pinopsida > Pinales > Pinaceae > Picea > Picea engelmannii. Next base: position 1,211,508 of record ML779083.1, on the reverse strand, counting down.
AATACAATCGCTTCCAAGTATGAGAGTGTTCATTGCCAAGATTAAATCGCAATCAAGAATTAAAAAAAAATGCAAGTAAGGTTGGGAGACTGTGCTCGTTCTTGCCACCACTCCAAATAAAACGATTTATAGTCCATAACAATAAATCACATGAATTTTTTAGTTTTTTTTAAACACAGATCGCATTAAAGAATTAAAAAGTTAGCAACTTGCATATTGACAAAACACAATAAAGGATTAAAATAATGGTAAATCATGAATACTGGTAGATCGCATCAAGAACTCCAACATAGAGTCTCCTCAAGGATTAAAAACGCAGGCAATTATTGCAGCATTAACCGATACACAGTCCAAGGATTGAATCCCCCTCATGCTATCCATTGTTAAGGTTCTGGCCCAAAATTTAAAGCAGTAAGTCCAAAATAAAAACAATACACAGTCTCGAAAATGAATCGCATTAAAAGATTATAAAAACACAGAGAGGTACTTGAGGTAAAAGGGAGGTTTGTGTTAGGTTCTAGCGCATTAAAGTCTGAGTGTAAAACAACAAAATAAAGGAAAACCTCGAGCTTCAAAATTATGGAACAACCCAACAGAATGCCAGAACACCACTCAGGCATGGCGAGCAAGAAACCCAGATGCAGCTAAACACTCAAATGCAAGGCGCAAGGTCAAGATATCCCAACAATCCACAACATGCGATCTCACCCACCGTAACATATAAATATCGAATTCAACAAACATAGATCTAATTCCAAGTCTAACTAATATACAACTGCAAATTTAGGCGTACCGTAACTATAGGCAGATGATTTGAAGTTGTTGTTCTGTGCACGCGCTCCGTCCAGCTCCATCTTTCCAACCGCTAAGACCTCACCGGTACCTTCCAACCAACGCTAGGGGTACTCTTCTTCCCCTTGATCCCCCTGAGCCACAAAGGGGCCACACACACAATACCAGAGAATGCTAGATTCTCATCTCACCTCACAAGGTCGAGCTACCACTCGTTGTCAGAGCTAGGTATCCCAACTACCACAAGAAAAGTTCAATCAAGATAAATTATGGGAGTGTAACCTTACGCATACCAGACATGATCCATACTCCTCCTCCGCCATATTTTTTATAGAGTTTTCTTAGTCATTAGTTTCCCAAACCCTCATTAGATTATTCTTATTAAATTTAATTAGGAAAAACCTCCCATGTACACATGTCACCCGATCCCTTAGTTGCACCAACAAATCATTTTATTAAATAATTAAATTTGTCTATTTCCCTCACCCACTTAAAAGCATTCCTAAAAACACTCCTCAGTGTCCCTTTATTCCTTTACATTTCTTAAATGATTTACGCCTTACTTAAAGCCTAGTTGAGTTCACAAATATAAAGTTCCAAAGGCTATATTCCCTACTAAGTTAGGCATTCCCCTTTTTCTTTAAGTTTCCCCTTTTCTTTAAGTTTCCCCCTTTTAATTTTTAACTAAATTCAGAATTAGCAAGTTTAGACAAAAAGAACCATTTACCCTTTTAATCAATTTAATCCTCCATTTTAATTTTTATTTTAATAATTAAAGTTTGAATTTCTTACCCCCTTTCTTGTTACATGTCTATTTAGTTTTTCTTTGTTCACATGTTCTACTTAGACCTAGGTTTTAATTTCACTAGGTTGGGCGACAGTTTTTAAGGGACTAACTAGTTATTCAACTTTACTCATACCATCATTTATTTTAAGGCCGACCAAGTCCTAAGGAGGCATAGTTTTCTAGGCACTAGGTTCATTAACTTACCATGGATAAAATCTCGATGTGCCCTTCAGGACGCACTACGTACTCCAAGGGTGCCACTCACCTTCTTCCATTTTATTTGCGTGACGTGCCCTTCAATACGCACTATGTGCTCGAATGGTTTCACTCGCCTCTTGACTGAATTTGGTAGACATCAAACCCCTAGAGTCAATACTCCGTCAGGTGATCTTGTGGGAGACTAAGAGCCTCTAAGGAATAAGGACCATGCCTTATTGTGTGCCCCTTAGAATCATCGCGAGTGACTGTCACAGTCTTCCCTCGCGAAATAGTAGATCTCTCAAACTAGGTAATCGTTAACCTACAGTTCAAGCCACGAAGGGAGTGCTAGTAGGTTGTGGCAGGGTTGTTTCCACACCTCTTCCTCAATGTCTCTAGTTGTCGTGCGTGACCCCTTTACTCCAAATGTGAGTCTGGTTGGAAAGCTATCGTCAGTCTGCATCCATCAACGAAACATGTCAGCTATAACAATCAACATCATAATATCTAGTCATACGTCACATCTGTAATATCAAAAACATTCAAACCATAAAGTCCACTCCCTGACTAGATCCGGAGTCCAAGAAAATCCATCGATGCCATTGGCATCCTCTAATATCCAGAGTCTTGCACACTCAGGAGAACCTAGTCAATAGAACCTGTCGATGTAGATATATCATTAATAAGATATTATCAGATCCACAACATCTCATAATAATAATCAAAACAACCAATCATATCATAAACAGGATCACTTGCACACAAGTGTCCTCAAAGAATAATTTTGCTCAGTGCACGCAAGAGAGGGATGTTATAGGAAATGGAAGTTGGTAGGCACCTGAAAGGTGACCAGAGACCCAACCTGACTCAGAACACTCAGAAAACTCAGAAAGAAACTGAAAAAAATAAAAAAAAATCAAACCAAAATATCTCACTAAGACCCTAGAGAGACTCCCTAGTGGAGTTGTCATTTCTTCTATAGGGAAAATCTCCCTATACTGGGTCTAGGAAGAGCATTGACTTCCCTTAAAATATTGTTCTACCCTTAAGCTACCCGAAAACTATTTAGAAGAAATTATGAGAGAGAGGAAAGAGGGTCAATGGGTGCACCTTTAGTCCTTGCAGTTGGTGCAGACCTCTTTCGCTTCGTGTAGCATCCTAGATTGCGGATATCCTCCCAAAGTTGACCTGCAAAAGCTTAGGAAAACAATGTTACAACACATGCAATATCTACTTATCACTTTCAAGGTTTAGATAAATAAATAAATAAAAACATACAAATATAATATTTTGAGACAAGGACGAACTCTTTTATTAAGTTTCGAGATAAAAATGATTACAACCTTTGTCGGTAATCACTCTACGAACCAGGTTTGGGCTCCTCTATTGTGGCCCCAAGTGCATCAATCCCATGCTATCTTCTCACAAACAACTTATCACTTGGGAAAAGAGAAAGGGTTGTATAAGGAGAAAGGGCTAGAGGGGAAGGTTGAGTTCAAAACTCAAAATAGGATGCAAAACTTGGGCTAAGAAGGGGAAGGGATTTTGGCAGAGTTTTTTTATTATCTTGTTTGTCTTGTCGAATGACACCCAAGACCTCTTTTTATATGAGAAAAATATGGTTATTCGGTTTGGAGACGGGCTACAAGGGGTAAAATGGTTAGGAAACCCTCAATAGCCCGTAAACTTCGTCGAATTCCTTGCAATTTTATATTTGTTTTCAATTTTTGGAGGTAAACGTGGACTAACTAGCATGGAGTTCACGTATGTACATGGGCTAACTAGCATGAAGCTTGTGTATGTACGCGGGCTAACTATCATGCAACATGTGTGTGTACGCAGGATATTAGTGCAATAGGGCGCGTACACTATCCAAAAAATAGTTTTTTAGAAAGCAGCCTCAACAGTATTTTGGCAAAGCATGTAAGTGGAAAGGCCAATGTATTGTATCCATAGGTAAGACATTTTTGGACTATAATAGAGATAATAATAAGCTTGAATACGCTGTAGAAGAAAGTCAATAAAGATTTGGGCACAAAGAATGAAGCTAGTGCAAGGAAAGTAAAAGTATCGAAATCTCTTGATAATGATCATGGAGGAACTAGATGGTTAAGGAGTGCTAGCAGGAATCAACATCATCATTCCTTAGGGAACTTGATCAAAAGAACATATGCTCATTCGAGGTCGACAAGAATCTCAAGTATGTATCATGTTAGACATCAGAGGAGGAGACATGGGTCAGAAATCTTGCAAGGGGAGATGAGAAAAATCAAGCCACTATCATTTGATGGAGAAAACCAGAAAGGAGAAGATGCAAAGGCATGGTTGCTAGGAATGAGGAAGTCTTTCCAGATACATGATTACTCATCAAATGTAGAAGCCAGAATTGCATCCTACCACCTTCAATGAAAGGAATCTATGTGGTGGGATTAGCTGAAGAAGGTTAAGCACCTTGATGAGAAGAGAATTTTATGGAAGTAGTTCAAGAAGTATTTCCAACAACAGTACTTGTCAGAAAAATATTATGACAAAAAGATGCAAGATTTATTTGAACTCAAACTTGGAAACATGACAATGGATGAATATGAAAGGAAATTCTTAGAACTTCTTAGGTATGTGAGTTTTATCAAAGATGAGAAGGTCAAAATTCATAGATTCCTGAGTGGACTTCCATCCTTCTACAAAGATAAAATTTAGTTTGATGAGACCTGGAATTTAGAAGAAGCCATAAGAAAGGCTAAGTATTTGTATGATCAAAACAAGGAAAGGTCATATTTCCAAAGGGCTTGGGATGACAAGAAGAAAAAAAAGATGGATCAAAGGAGAAAATGATTCAAACCATTTTTCAGAAGGAACAATTCTCAAGCACATCAACAAGAGAAACCATCTCAAGGTGATCAGAAAATGACAGATTCCTTGGGAAAGAGGCCAAGACAATAGCCCATAAAGTGTTGGTGATGTGAAGAAGATCACATGTATAAATATTGTCCTCACTCGGAAGATAAAATGAAGACTATGCATAGCATCAAGCAAGAGGAGACTGTAGAGGATGTGGGAAAAATCTTACCAATGATCTATGCAGCTTTGGACAATAGACAAACAAGCTATCAATCCCACGTGATTGAAATGGAAGATAAGATTGATAATCATCTCATAGCTATTTTAATTGATTATAGAGCTAGTCATAACTATATAAATCCAAACTTAGTTAAAAAAATTAAATTGAAAAAATGTAAGCATGAAAAGTCTTGGATAGTTCAGCTGGCTACTGGAACCAAGAGAAGAATTAATGAGCTTGTTAAAGAATTCCCTATAAACATGAATGGAATTAACACTAAGGAAGATTTGAACATCATATTGCTTGGGTCTTATGACTGCTTGATTGGTATGTATTGGCTAGAAAAACATTGTGTTGTTTTAGATTGTTATAACAAGGCTTCCATATGTCTTGATGAGGAAGGGAATTCAGAGATAGTGCAAGGTATGCCAAGGCCTATTTCTGACCGAGAAATTTCATCATTGCAGCTGAAAATAAGTTTTAGAAAAGTGTCAAATATATACAGCCCATATGGAAGAGCCAATGAAGGATAAGGAGCCAAGTATTGAAGATTATCTACTCTCGAAAGAATATGAGGATGTGTTTGGGGAGTTGTCGGGATTATCACCAAAGAGGCATATAGATTTGTCTATTGAATTAATGCTTGGAGTTGCCCCAGTATTCAAGACTCCCTACGGAATGAACACACTGGAGCTAAAGGAATTGCAAATGTAACTAGAAGAGTTGTTGAATAAAGGGTACATATGCCCAATGTTTCCCCTTGGGATGCCCCAGTTCTTTTTTTCAAGAAAAAATATGGAACGTTGAGGCTATGTATTGACTTTAGATAGTTGAACAAAGTTATAGTCAAGAATAAATATCATTTTTCAATGATTGATGATCTTTTTTATTTGTTGAAAGGAGAAAAGATATTCTCCAAGACTGACTTGAGTTCATGATATCATCAAGTGGGAAGAGGATACTAGCAAGACATCCTTTGGGACAAGGTATGCACATTATAAATTTGTAGTGGTGCTTTTTGGGTTGACAAATGCACCTGCTACATTTATGTGTCTGATGAATGAAGTGTTCAGAGATTTCATGGACAAGTTTGTCATTGTATCCTTGGCTGATATTCTTATCTATTCCAAGAAAAAGGAGGAACATGAAAAACATTTGAGGATGCTGCTACAAGTGCTGAGAGAGCACCAATTGTATGTCAAGTTGAGTAAATGCATTTTTTAATCAAAAGTGGATCCATTATTTGGGTCACATTGTTTTATAACATGACATAGCAGTGGATCCGGAAAATATTGAAACAATCAAGAGTTGGCTAGCGCCAACGAACATTTCAGAGGTTAGATCATTTATAGGTCAAACTAGTTATTATAGGAGATTCATTGTGAGATTCTCCAAGATTGTACACCCAACAACATATTTGCAAAAGAAATGAGTAAAGTTTGAATGGAGTGCTAAATGTGAAGAAAATTTTCAGCACTTAAAGGATTTACTAAAACCAATGCACCTATTTTAAAAGTTGTAGATCTAGATGAAATTTTTTTTGTGTGCAAAGATGCATGCAAAGAATGGCTCGATGGAGTCCTTATGCAAAATGAACATATAATTTGTTATGAGTCCAAAAAATTGAAGGAGCATGAAATAAACTATGTTACAGATGAATTAGAGTTGGCATCCAAAGTACATGCCTTAATGATGTGGAGACATTACCTCATGGACATAAAATTTGAATTGAGGACAAACCATAGTGGTTTGAAATATTTGTTTGAACAATTAACATTAAATGCTAGACAAACTAAATGACTGGAATTTCTCAGGGAATATGACTTTGAAACCAAGCACATAAAAAGAAAAGAGAACAAGATGGTTGATGCACTCAGCAGAAGAGTGCATAAAATGCATGCTACAACAATTAGTATGTATAGGACAGATCTAAAAAATAGAATTCTAGAGGTTCTAACAACAGACCAACATTATGTGCAATTCAAATAAAGCTTACAACATAATGATATACAATAGAAATATAAGGATTACAAGCTAGAAGATGACGGAATCCTCTTATTTCAGAAAATAATTTATGTTCTCAATTCTTAAAAATTAAGAAGTTTAGTTTTAAAAGAGATGCACAATGTGTCATACATTGGCCATCCATGATACCAAAAAACTATTACAACTGTAAAAGGCCAATATTTTTGTCTTGGTATGAAGAGAGATGTCACTAATTATTTGGTTAGATGGATAGAATGTCAGAAGGTAAAGACTGAGCATAGACATCTAGCGGGATTGTTGCAACTATTGTCCATTCTTGAATGAAAATGGGAAGTTGTTACTATCGATTTTATTACCAAATTGCTTAGGACAGTAAGGCAACATGATTCCATCATGGTAATGGTGGACAAACTTACAAAGGTTGCACATTTCATTCTTGTAAAAGCAACTCATAAGGAAGTCAATATTGCAGAAATTTATGTGAGAGAAATCGCTTGGCTACAGGGCCATTGAACATAAATCGCTAGGCTATAGGTCCATTTGTAAGTTTTTCCACGACTACCATGATGGAATCATGGTGTCTTGTTGTCCTAGGCAATTTGGTAATAAAATCGATAGTAACAACTTCACATTTTCATTTAGGAATGGACAATGGCTGCAACAATCCCGCTAGACATGGAATTATCAAAAATCGCTAGGCATTGTTCAATGGACCTGCTATGGTCCCGAAGATGCTACGTGGGAGCATGTGGAAGTCATGTAGGAAACATACCCACAATTTTTTGCAAATTTTGAAGAAAATTGAATGTACATTTGTACATAAGTGAATGAAGACTCCATTTTGATAGCGGGAGTTCCTGGAGCCACAACTCTAAGATTTTATGTCTAACCATTGTGTGGGTTGAGGGGAATAGAGAGTTATTGGTTGGAATTGTTGCATGAGTCATTAAGTTGCGGAATTATCCAGTATTCTGATGTAATATTTTTATATATGTCAATGTGTAAATTGTATGGTTACGTGCACTAAGGATAGTGCAGTTTTTCGACGGAGGGGAATGTAACATCCTCATTTTCAAACCCCAAGCTAGCGATGTGTACTGTAAATGTAATATATGGTCGAGAGCCAAAGCAATGTAATATGTAAATGATGTAAATTGAATATAATGAATAAAATGTATCGCTAGTTGCAGATGGACACGGATGGAGATTTGGGGGCTAAGTATCCACAAGAGACAGAAGGGGTCCAAGGGAAAGAGTTTACCCATGCTTATTAAACCCAACCCATTTCTTTTTAAATTATACTTACCATGAACCTTCTATTTTATGATTGAGTGTTCTAGAGCTCAATCATTAAATTCATGTAAAAGGGTAGGTGTGAGAGTCACTTGTTATAGTTATTGAGAAAATGAGGGCCAAGTACAATCGGCTTGGGGAAGAGTGCAAGTCAAACAAACAAGAGAAAGAGAGGAAATTAATATGGATAAGAGACCAGAATTGCATAATTCACATTTTTGCATGGAGAATTATTTTTACATGGAATTTTCTAGGCAACAAAGAAGTTTTGAGTGTTGAAGCTTGAAAGTAGTTGTTGTGGGCAAGCTTAGCAGATGTTTCGAGCTGGAAATTCATGGAGAAAGAGGTTGTGTGCCTGGGAGTAACGTGTTGTTCGAAATTTTTCAAAGGAAGCACGTGTTTTTCCATTGGGAAAATTCATGTTGCAACTGTAGAATTCCTGAGGTCCCAACAAGTAGATTGCATGTCCAACTTGTGTTGGAAGCTCTGGAGGGGACTAGAAAGCCCTAAGGGACTGTGAGCAGTGAAGGAGAACTCCATCCCTTGGGTTGTGCGGGTTGAGGTGAATAGAGTTGATGGACTGTAATTAGTTGTGTGTTTGATTGTTGAGAGACAGGCATTAGCCAACCTTAGGGACCACCGTGTTTTGTGGATCTATAGCCCCAGCGCGGAGGTGACTTGTTATTGAGAACTAGAACAAGAAGTCTACGGTTGAAAGGAACGTTCGTTCTCTACAACGGTTTGCATAATTCTTAAGATAAGTGTTCTTGTTTGTTCTGTTTACTCATGTTAAATGTTGGTATAATTGTTGCGCATGTTATTTTGAATTATCTTGGTTATTTCTATTTCTTGTGAGTAGAATAATGCACATAAATCTCTATTTATGTGGTTGAATGTTGTTGTGTGGGTTTAACTATTGTTTTGCACATTTAAAGTAATTGCATTTACGTTTTTATTCAGTATGGATAGTTGGATGAGCTAAAATGTCATAATGTGTGTTATTTCCACATTTGTGATTAGTATCAAAATAATTTATTGGGTCATTTTAGCAGTAGTGTGACCTAGTTGGGGGTTGGGTACATTACACAATCCCTCTCACAACCAATGCTTTCCCTACTTGTAGCTGTGATTAGTCCCTAACAAACAATGTTTAGGCATACTGCAACTGACTACTATGCAGTAACCATTGATATTGTATCCAATAAAAAACCTTTCAAAAAATCAAACACAGTCCATATTATAAGAGAGTGACAACAAAGAAAATAGTTTCAAGCAGAAGGCTATCGCCTAAAATTTGGGTCTGGCTTCTCTGATTTGAAGAAATTGCCAATCTTTTTTATTTACATATGGGGTTGTCTGAAAAGGATAAATAATGATATGTTTTGCATTGTTAAAATACACTTCTGCCATCAATAAAAAGTAGATGATGTGGATAATAACTTTCTAGTCAGCATTACCTATAATCACCACTAGAGGTGTAACACCCCAAGGCCGAGCCCCTTTTGAATTGTAATTTTGTTTATAGGTTGGTGAGCCAAGTGTTTATAAGTTGAAGACTTATATGTTTATTAGGCCGGACAGCCTAGATGCTTATGGCCATGAGTCTGATTTTTGTATATGTAAATGCCCATATCATTAATAAAATTACATTGTTGCGTGTAGATTGACCAAGAAGAAAGAGTTATGGGGGACTAAGCTCCACTAGGTAGGGTAAGGGAGGGGGCTAAGTGTTTAGACCTAGGGGCTAAGCTAGAGGGCTTAGCTCTAAGGGAATAATATTTTATTATTACTTCCTAAAGGCTAAGGTGGACATGATAAGTGTTGTCCTAAGTTCCTGGAAAATGAACGAGTGCTAAGTGGAACTCATGTGGCTTCAGGAAGACATGTGTCAACCTGGGCACATGCAGTTTATAGTTGGGAAAGCCAGCTCGTTGGAGGTTCCTCCTCGCCATTCTCGCGACCTTCACCTGCTCGCAAGTCTGCCACCCTACCCGATTCATCCACTGACTCACATGCTGAGCCATCATCTCCATCATCGACCTCTGAACAAGCACACACCCTGTAACTATCTGAGTCATGTTGTGTCATAATTGTTGGTTGTTGCAGCCCACGCAGTTCCTTGACTGAGTGTGGCTTGCTGCCATCGTCTGTTCTTACTGAGCTTTGTTATTGCCATCACCTTTTTGGGAATTGACTTAGAAGATGGACTGAAGAAGTAGGTTGTCAGGCCTACAAGCAACTCTCTCTAGGTGGGAGAGGTTGTTGGGGAAGTGATTTCCCAGAGGGAGCCCAACTGCAACTATAGTGCTCGGAGAATTCTTGTCCGGCTTGTTGTTGAAGCTCTGGAAGGGAAGTGGGGCATTCAAAGAACTGTTGAGCAGAGAAGGGGCACACTTCCTGGGGTGGGACATACATGTGGGGAATGAGAGGTTGTGGGTTGTTAGTGTGAGCTGGCCCTGTGAGATAATCCTTCCTGTTGACCTGTGTGACTTTCATGTTGCCCTTGCCAAGCCTAGGAATCCCTTTCCCGGTGGAGTTTAGTCCCAGCTCGGGGGTGACCCACTACTGAGTGTGATGAGCAGTGTGGTTTAAGGCTGGGAGGTTCATGGAAGGTCTGCACGCAGTTGGTGGTCATCTATTGAAAGATAAGTATCAAATCTCTGTTGGTTGTATGTTGTGTAATTGTACATGTTTTATAACTTGATGAGTAATGCCTGAATATTTCATATATGTTGTATGTGTAGGCTTACGGTTATTTCCGCATTAATCTGTGTATGGTTAGAATATGTCGTTTGTATGCATATATTATCAGTATGTTTTAATGAATATTTCCGCATGAATAAGTGGTATGAATAGAATGTTGTAACTGTTAATTTGTGTTAGATATGCATGCATATAAATTTATAAATTGGTATCAGAGCTAAGAGAGATGTGCAAGAAGTGGCATTGCCCGGTCTGTTGGTGGTTGGGGACGTTATAAGAGGCATTTTCCATTCTTGAAATGATGAAAACAGCTGGCATTCATTACAACAATTTCTCGTGGAGCAATCTTGGAGATGAATGATATGGCAAAGTGGCAGTCACCACACAAATGATTCAGCTTGGTTTACCAGGGGTAGTATTGATAAGTCCAAGTGAAATTGCCAGCTTCTCACTATGGTGACAAAGAATATGTTCCTTCTGCTCACCCTCCACATCATGAAGCACAAAATATGTATCAGACACATACCCTGCCTCCTTCATTTGCCCTGAGAATTTCTCCCACTCTGAATATATTTTTGGTGTTTGTGGGTGTGATTTGTCTTCAGTGAAAAAAGTATATGTCTTGCCTTTCAGCTCAATCCAGCAGCATCTTGGCATCTTTTTTATTCTCCCATCTTTCATCATTTTCCCGACTTTTTCTATGTTATCCAATCTACCAGCCTCTAGATAGATGTTTGATAGGAGCACATATTGAGCAGCATTTGTAGGGTTCAAGTTTATAACATGTTCTGCCATATGTTCTCTAAGCTCTATATTAAACCGTATTCTACAGGAAGCAAGTAAAGTATCCCATATCACAATATTAGGCTTTATTAGCATTCTGTTAATAAAGTCATCTGCGTCATCCAGGCATCCTGCCCGGCCAAGGAGGTCAATCATATGGAAATAGTGATCAATATCAGGTGTGATATGATATACTCAACTCATGGAGTCAAAATATTGCCGGCCCTTGTCCACTAGGCCTGCATGGCAGCATGGATACAGAAATCTGATGAAGATCACATGCTTGGGCTTCATGTATAAGTATTTCCTTTGTTCAAAAAGTTAAAGGGCTTCCTTACATGCCCATGGATGGCATATCCAAGAATCATTGCAGACCACGAAACATCTTTCCCATGCATTTCATCAAAGACTTTACATGCTTCATCTATTCTCCCACATTTGGTATATATCTGTACAAAGGCAATAAAATCCACTTCTAATTATGTTTTCATAGACCTCCTTTCCCTTTTGGAGAGCTCCCATGTTGGCACAACCTGAAAGCACACTTGCAAAGGTGCCTGAATCTGGCCCCACCCATCGGTTGCATTTGTAGGAAGAGCTCCAGGGTCATGTCAAAATGACCACTGTGCACACATCCTGCAATCATCACAATCCATGAGACGGCAATTCATTCAAGCATTCTCTGGAAGAGCTTTAGTGCCTCATCAATAAGTCCATTATGTGCATATCCTCCAGCTGCTGCATTCCAAGAGACAGCATTTCTCTTCGGCATTCTGTCAAACATTATATGTGTATCCCCTATTTTCTGCAGTTGCCATACCTATCTAAAAGGGAAATTCCTACAAAGATATCAGACTCATACCCACTTCTAATTATCTCTTCATGAACTTCCTGGCCATCTTCTAAAACTGCTGAAATCCCAAACGCTGGGAGAACACTAGCAATAGTGATTTGATTGGTTGACCGTTGAATACCACTCTGTTGCATTTGGCAAAACAAACTCAATGCCTCAACGGATCCTTGCCTCATATAACCTGCAATCATTGCATTCCAATAGACCACGTCGCATTCAGGCATCTGGTTAAAGAGCTTCAGGGTCTCGCCGATACACTCATTCTCTGCATATGCTGTAATCTTTGTATTCCATGAAACTGTCTCTTTCAGGCATTTTTTGAAAGAACTCCAGCACCTCATTAACTTGCCTATGCTTTGCATATCTTGCAATCATGACATTCCATGAGAATGGCTCTCGCCTGGGCATTTTCCCAAAGAGCTCGAAGGCCTCATCAACTTGCCCATTTTGCACGTATCCCGGAACCGTTGCAGCCCATGAGACTACAGTTCGTGCAGGCATTTTTGTCAAACAATTTGTGTGCATCCTCTATTCTCCCACATTTCACATACATGTCCACAACAGAACCACCCACAAAAACAATTGACTGAAATCCACAGTAGAGAAGAGAAATGGAAAGGTAGATTAGACAGTTTGAGAAACCTCACTGTGAAGCAAGTGAGCCGGTATATACACCAAGGCTTCTTAAAAAATTCTGGGGAGGAAGAGAGAAAAAGAGAACTTTGAAAATCCCCACCAAATCAATGAGGAAAGAGAACCAGGTCAACAAAGAGGACCTCCAATGTAGTTTGAGAAATATCCAGGAAAATCAGAGTGGGAAGAGGCAAAAAACCCTCTCAATAATGTAAGCAATAAATAAAGTAGAATATCAAGCAACATAGAAGGAGATCAATGGTTTTGGTCATAGATACTCAAATCTGATGTTTATCCAAGAAAATTAAGGATTGGTGGTCAAATGGCCAAGGAAAGGCTATAAAACAACAATAGAAATATTATAGAACACAGGTGAAAATTTGTTTGGATCAGGTCACCAGTTGGACAACAAACAAGGGATTTCTCACCCCAAATGACTTCTTAATCGCAACTGTTGGTCTAGATCTCTATTCTTAAGGTCTTGAACTTTCAAGAGACACAATACAAAGTTTATTTTCCTGATCCAAAAAGAAGAAACTAACAGGATCACCTCTAGAAGCACGCTTATATCTTCCTAATCATTATATGCTCTGAACCCCGGGACAATTTCTGCTCATAAGCTGATTCCAAACTCATATAAAATTTAAAGAATCTTTAAAACAAAACATGCACAGAAAGAGTGCATATAGTATGTTCTAAAGAAACCAAAACTGTGCTGTTTTTTGCCTGGAATCTTGAATGATCTCCAAAAGGAGATAATCCATCATTGGAGTTGTGGAAATGTTTAGCATCTTTTAGCAGTTTCACATGCATATACAGGAGATCAATGTGCAGCATGGTGGCAGTTAGAACAGACTTGGAAGTTCTTAACAGGTCAGTGTAGATCGCTTAGATGATGTGTTGATAAACTTGAATACCCATCTTTTAACTGTAGTTGCAGAGAATATTTCATTTCTGCTCTTTTCCAACATCGTAAAGCCAGTCAGCACAAGTTTATGCAAGGCTCATATCCAGCCTCCATATGCATTGGCAATCCGTCCAACTCTCCATTAGTGTTTAATAATGTGCAGGCTGATCTGTCTCCCACAAGGAAAGTATGTACCTTATTGTTGACCTCAATCCAGCTGAGCCCCGGCATCTTAATTACTCTCCTGTCATTCATCAATTTTCTAACCTTTTCTTTCTCATCCCACATGCCACCTGCTGCATACATATTTGACAGTAATACATAAGGTGCAGAATCTCCAGGATCCAAATCAAAAAGTTTTTCTGCGGCGAGCTTTCCTAGTTCTAGATTAGTATGTATATGGCAAGCACCAAGAAATGATCTCCACACTGCAGCACTAGGTTCTGTTGGCATATTATTGATGAAGCCTAGAGCTTCATCAAGGCAGCCAGCACGGCCAAGAAGGTCAACCATGCAACAATAGTGCTCCATTTCAGGTACAATGTGATAATATTGACTCATGCAATTAAAATACTGCCAACCATCATCCACTAGGCCTGCATGGCAGCAAGCAGAAAGAACAGCAACGAATGTGATAGCATTTGGCTTCATTCCAGAATGTTGCATTTGTTCAAAGAGTAGAAGGGCCTTGCTACCAGATCCATGCATGGCATACCCCACAATCATTGCAGTCCATGAGACCACATTATGTTCTGGCATGCTGTCAAACACTTTGCATGCATCTTCTAAGCTTCCACATTTGGAATACATGTCTACAAGCGCACTCCCAACAAAGACATCAAACACAAATCCATTTCTAATAATGTCTGTATGAACCTCCTTACCCTGTTGAAGAGCTTCCAAATTCGCGCATGCTACAAGAACACTAGCGAAGGTATCTGAATCTGGCTTTATGGCTGTGAGTTGCATCTGTCGAAACAGTTTCAGGGCCTCGTCAAAATTCTCATTCTTTGCACATCCTGCAATGATTGCGGTCCATGTGACAACATTCTGTTCAGGCATTTTGTGAAAGAGGTTCAGGGCTTCTTCAACAAGTCCATTCTGTGCATATCCTGCAATCATTGCAGTCCAAGAAACCACATTTTGGTTGATCAGCTCATCAAAAACTTTGCGTGCATCTTCTATTCTCCTGCACTTGACATACATGTCTACAAGGGCACTACCCACAAACACATCAGATTGAAATCCATGTCTAATTATGTCTCCATGAATCTCCTTCCCACATTCCAGAGCTGCCATGTTGGAACATGCAGGTAGAACACTGGCAAAAGTGTCTGAATCTGGCTTCACACCTGTTAGTTGCATTTGTCCAAAGAGTTTGAGGGCCTCATCAAAATGTCCGTTCTTTGTACATCCTACAGTCATAGCATTCCAGGAGACTACATTTCGCACAGGCATTCTCTGAAAGAGCTTTAGAGCTTCATCAACGTGTCCATTCTGTGCATATCCTGCAATCAGCGCAGTCCATGAGACCACATTCTTCTCAGGCATTTTCTCAAACAACCAAAGGGCCTCATCAACATGCCTATTCTGTGTGTACCCTGCAAGCAGTGCAGTCCAGGAGACAACATTTTGTTCAGGCATTCTATCAAAGACCTTGCGTGCCTCATCCACAGTTGCACATTTGACATACATGTCTATCAGTGCACTCCCCACAAAGATATTATAATGAAATCTGCTCCTAATGATCTTCCCATGGACTTCTTTGCCATGTTTCAGCGCTGCTAAGTTGGCACATGCTGAGAGAACACTAGCAAAGGTGTCAGAATCTGGCATAAAACATGTGAGATTCATACTACGAAATAATTCCAGACTTTCATCAAAATACCCATTTTGCATCCACCCCGCAATCATCGCATTCCATGACACCACATTTCGTTCAGGCATTCTCTGAAAGAGCTCTAGTGCCTCACCAACATGTCCATTTTGTGCATACCCTGCAATCATGGCAGTCCAAGACACGACATTTCGTTCATGCATTTCATCAAACACTTTACGCGCATCCTCTAATCTATTGCATTTGACATACATGTTCACCAGAGTTCCCCCAACATAGATATCAAACGCAAACCCACTTCTCACTACATCTTCATGGACCTCCTTGCCATGTTCGAGAGCTTCTAAATGAGCACAAGCTTGAAGAACACTGGCAAATGTGAAATGATTGGGTTGTATACCAGATAGCCGCATTTGATAAAATAACACTAATGTTTCTTGACCTCGTCCATGCTTGACATGACTAGACATTAGCGCGGTCCATGAAGCCACATTTCGTTCGGGCATTTTGTCAAACACTTCGCGAGCATCAGCCAAACTACCAAACTTTGTATACATGATCACAATTTTGGTTTCTAAAAACATGTCTGGAATAACTCCCGTTTGTATGATGTGGGCATGCACTAGTTTGGCCTCTGGTAGGGCTTTCATGTTGACACAGCACTGCAAGAGTGAAGCATAAGCAGAAGAGTCCAGCTGAATCCGTCGGAAATCCATTATATGCAAAATGTGGAGTGCCTCTTTCAGTAAACCTTGCGTACAAAAACTAATTATGTCCTCACATATGTTCTGAGGCCAGTTCTGGCCTTTAAAAACATTATCAGTAGTGTACGCGATGAGATTTGAGATGTTACTTCGTTTGAAACACTGACTAACTATATTACTCAGCGATTTAGTCCTACAACAGGTCAACCCTATGATCATTTGCATAACCTCTTCACATAAAATTCCATCACCCTTTATTTTGAAATTGTCACAACTAACAAGGTAGGGATTCAGTAGTGGCCATGAACTTGAATTTTGGGGTATGATTGTTCATTAGCTTATGGTTGAATGATAATAAGCCAAATTAAACCCAGTTTATAAGTTTTTGTAAATTTCACCTGTTTTTTTCTTAGAATTCTAGCAAATCTCCTTCGTGGACATAAACCTTGTAGAGTCTGGCGAACCCACAAGCACTTTTCTCAGCAATTTTCACAAACTTGCTTTGCAAAGATCCCAAGCAAGCACAAAATACCTTCATGGGTTTTTCTAAACAATGATTTCAGTGCGAATTTTCAATAGAATACTTACGGTTTTGGCCAATGAGGCTCAATCATTTCAACAACTACTTAGTAATTGTCACATATAGCATAAAACAACAACCATTACAATCGTTTGTTGGTCTTCTTTATATAAAATTGTTCTTGCATGTAACATAAAAAAGGGCGCGCATAGTAGGGTGGCTAGGTTACAAGAGCTCACCTACACACCCCTTGAAGATTGTTGTTGAGTCAAAAATAGAAAGCACAAATCACAAATACATTATCATATCTTTGAAGCAGGGGAAAGGGAATGTTGCAGTGAATTAGGGTGGTTATGTTGTTTAAATATCACAAGATTTTGTTTTTGGATGAAAAATGAATACTTCAAAAGGTCAATCTTCATTCTACACATCGAGAAATATCTTTAGTGATCTTGTAACTCCAAATCCAAATTGTCTAGTTGCATGCCCATCTACGATAATCGCAAATATGTGATCGTGAATTTTCTAGAGAGAAATAGAAGAGGAAGGGGAGGGAGTGATTAAGAGGGCAAAGAGACTATGATGGAGCAAAACCAAAGGACAATGTTTGGCGAATGAAAATAATGTGAAGGTGAAGAGGGGATGAAGGGGGGTGTTGGGTGGGATGGACAAGTGGAGTATATCGCAGGACGGATGATCCGAAATGGATATGGACCAACGAAAGGGTGTAAGACTCACTACTTGTACTTTGTAAAGCAATGTAAATTTGAAAGTCTAATAGGACAAACAAATGAGAAAGTGCGAGCAAAATGAAGAATTAATGTAATTAAAAATCGAATATGAGAGAAGGTTGAGGAATGGGAAGTGAAGAGCCATGGTTGTTAGTCTTCTCTTACCCCCTAGCTCTCCCTATTTCTTTGACTACTCTCATTCTTAAATGGGTCTTTTAGTCGAGAGAGGAAGAGGCATCGAAGCCATGAATGCAGTGTAACTAGAGATTGTCATAATGAAAATACTGAGCCCCATTTGACACTGGTTTTTCCCTTTTAGGTTTCCAGTGAAAATTTTTTGAGTTCATTGGTGACTGGTTGTGTTAGATTTCACTATGTTGAGTATTAGTTTGTTGTTTACTTCATTTATGAGATGAAAAATGGATTCCCATGTGTTTATCTTAATGGTTTCCTATAATTTGTTTTTAATGGAGATGAAGAACCATGACCATTTTGGAATGTCCATCGTTAATTCCCTGTCAAAGTTGAAGACCGATGACTATTGAAATTTGTTTATCGGACAAGTTTACATTGTCTGGGGATCTAAATTAATTGTTAAGGAATTTTTATCTATGGGGACTATATTCCTTTCTCCCTGGGTAGTTGAATTGTTCATTGGTTGATTAATTTCTTTTGTTGGTCGATTTCTTTATTTGGTCGCCAACTTAGCTCCCTCCGGTCAACTTGAATACCATTGGGTCAAATTTTTTAGTGTTGGGGTGTTTTCCCTTTTCCCCTAAATCTTAGATGACATATATATATATATATATATATCAAAAGTTGGGGCTGTTTGGGCATCCATTAGCTACCCATGAACCATATACATGTTTTTACAATTTCACCCACTACTAATTTCGCCCCAAATGTTTTCCTATGTTGTTGAATGCCAGACTCGACCCTCAAGATGTTTTGACTCATCGTGGGTTGCCAAAATCGCCCCAAAACGTTTTCCTATGCAACTGGTGTTATAGCCTTAATTCCCACCCTATAGGCCAGAGAGGAAGCTATCAGAGGATAGAAGCCAAAATACACCTTTTGTCTAAAGTTTGACTGCTTTTGGAGCACTTTTGGAGGTCCTCACGGGACACCCAGTAGACAACATGCGAGGACTCTTGCTTGTTAGCAGTTTTCAACAAGCGAGGCATTGTCAAACTTCTAGAATCAGGGAGTTATGAGGTTACAGACAAGGGATGAGTTGGATATTCGTGTCAAAGGCCTAGGAACTCACATCATTCTAGTCTCTAATGGTCTCTAGAAGCTCTAGAAGCCTCCTCCAAGAGCTATATAACAAAGGCAAGCCTTGGGAAAAGGGGGTAAGAATGGAATAGTATTATTATGTTGTTCAACTACAGAGGTATCCATCATCACAACCATAAGTTAGTGAAGCCTAACCTAACCAAGGAGTTGCAATAAGAGGCAAGGAGCAAGGAGGTTAAAGGAGCTTGCATCAACATTTGAGGTATGCATGTCTTGATGTAATGTTCTTATGATTAATAATAGATCAATGGTTTTCCCTCCATTTTATTTGTGTTTTGTCATGAATGAATTGGCTCTAATTATATAATTGATTCATCAATGTAGATCTAGGGCATTAATGATTATTTTTAACACTAGAGAAAGGAAAAAGGTTGGTAGTGTTTGTTACTTGTGTGCAGAAAGCATGTGATAGGAGTTGGAGATGCAGATCTACACTAGCCAGGACACTCAAGGACAACCCTCAAACAAAAAGGTATGTTGTCTACTCCTTTTTAGTGTAGAGAATTGTTTTCCTTCTAGATATAGGAGAACCATAGGAAATATAGCCCCTTTCTTTCTAGGGTTGTTAGGCTAATCCTAGGGAGGTCTTGTTGATTATTCAGTGAAATCCCTGTGAGAAATATTCCCATAACATAACTGGTGACCATACTAGGGAATAATTCTTCTCTAGTTGAGTCTCTTTGCCTACCTTTTTCTCTGCTTGTTGTGACTCATAGTTGAGTTTTCTTCCATTCATTCATCCTAGGGCCTAGATCTAGTAAATCTAATAGGTTTGATCCAGATCTGGAAGATCTACAATAGATCTATCTTTTTCAAAAAAGAAAAATTTTGCAGAGCCTTGTTGGTTGCACTATAGGTGTCCATCGAGGCTCTCACTAGCTGACAGGCTTGTGTCCTGCAAGGCCCTATAAAAACTGCAGAATTGCGGACCCAAACCCTAGTACTTTGTTGTAGGTATGTCCTTTGATCCAAAGTGTTATGTAGTGGTCTTTTCTTATTTGGTTGGTTTTTGTTTAAAGATTTGATTGTCACATAAATTTCTTTTAAAAGTTTGCTTGAGTACATTTCTGTGAATTGATTTGTAATTCTTGGATAGTTTCCCTTTCTATTTGAGAACTTCATTAAAGTTGGGATAAGAACCCAATACATCTGAAGAGATCAAGTTGTGCTTGTCACTGGTTGTTCTACTTGTCCTTGTATGACCATTGTTCATCACTAGATCTACCCCTCCTAGGTGAGTTTTGGGTGTGATTTATGTAGTGACATTGGAGTGGAATAATCCGGCCTCATTCCCAATATCCTATATCCCTTATGCTTGTGTTTGTTGTTGGCTTTATTTTTCATTTGTCATTCTTGTTTAGATCAGGAATTGTTTACATTTCAATTGGAAAAATTACAAAAAGACAAAAACATTTCCTGCATGTTAGATTTCCTTTTGAAGCATTAGTATACAAGTGCATTAGAAGCATTTGTTGGTATTAGATCTAATTTGCTTGTTGGTTTCTTAATGTGTGTGAGGTCTTATTTATGAAATTGGAAAAGAAAAAGAAAATTGTCTTTCCTTCCCATAGTTAGAGTTCATTGAAAAGAATGAAATTGCATCATCATTCTTGCATTGCTTGGTTGGGTCAAGATTCCAAACATCACAAAATTTTCATTCATTTCCCTTGGACTTAGGAAACGACCCTAAAAAGAAGTGTTTAATCTAGAATCAATTAAACATTTTTCTTTTGATAGTAAACCAACATTAGATAGGCTTAGGTCCTTGGAATAGTATTGAAGAGTAAACTCTCCAAGGCCACAAAATGAAACCTAGAGTCATTAAAGAGAGATAAACCCATTCTTGCAACCAGTGTGTCGGGAATCTCTCTAACACAGGATTCAAGCATGAGGTTGCATTGGGGCAAGTAAAGAGACTACCCCTCTTTTCTTGTTTTTGTTTTTGCGGTATCGCTTCGACTATTATGCATATGGGGGTTTCGTCAATTAACACCTTCGCAGCTTAGGGCTTAGTTACCCTACCCTTACATGCGGTCAGGCCTACAACTGTTTGCCTGGTCATGGATTGTAAGGTGGTAACCTTAGTGACCTTTCCTAGGTAGCCACAAAGGTGACTGTAGGTGGGAATTTTTTGTAGTACCTGGGGAAGACGTTCGTTCATGGTCTCAATTCCCTCAGAGGGTGTACGCCTTCATAAAGGGTACTTGCACCGATCAGGGTTGTTTCGTGTATATCATTGTAACTGCTCCTCATACCTTCGCAAGCCAATCTTGTGGGGACTTCATCTCCCCCATAGGGTTGGTTTTCAGAAGTCCCCTGAGCCCATTGGTTCGCTTGTTGTTAGCGTAGTTTTCATTAGGGGTGTGCTCTTTGAGTCTGAGTCTAGGTCGGCCATAGGTTGAATAGTGTTTGTATTTTAACATATTTTTTTCACCATGGTTGAACTACCTCTCTAGTCTCGTTGACTATGAGGACTTGAGCCTATTACAGAGGTGCAACCACCTCTAAAGTGACGTGAGATAGGAGAGAAGAAATTTGAAGGGTCTTATCTTCGGTTTGACGAGACCGGTTTAGTAAAAGTGGAAGTGGTCGAAGAACGTCCTCCACCAAATTTGCATCCTCCTTTGATTGAGCCAAATGCCCCCCATACTTGTCCAAGTTAAGGAAATTTTTAGTGAACCTTTTTCTTTGTTTAGTCACCCTCCTACCATGTTAGGAATGAGTGTTTTGTCTAGTGTAGTAGAGGTTATGAGCCCATCCTCAAGTGGGACTGGGGGAAACCTCTCTAGGGGCATCTCGGTGATGTCCACGATTCCCTCCCTTAGCTCCATTGGACCTACACCATCCATACCAATTTTTTTTGGTTCCACGATTTAGGCGATGTGAGTCATGTCATCATCTCCATCTGTTAGTTTATTGAATGCTTCTACACCCATCCCCTCTATGTCGATGCCCACCTTTGGATCCTACTCTAGTGGGGGGCAAGCTTTGGTTTCAACACGGGGAGTGGAGTTCCTTCCACCTCCACCACTCCTATGAGTGGCTCGATATCGTCCGGAACTAGTTCACCTTTTGAATGGAATGTGTCTAGTGGTTTTGGGGCCATCCCTAACCAAGATGGGGGAAACATTACTTCAAGAGTTTTTAAATTTCCATGGGTTAGCACACTCTTCCCTAGGGGCACATCCCTTGGGGGAAACTTTTCACCATGAGGAGGTTTTCCTTTTGTATCCACATCCGGTCCTGGGGTTTCCACCCTAGGACTAACTTTAGGAATGTTTTTCTTGGAGGGTCCACATTTACCCCTGGGGGCATTTTTGGTTCTGGGAGTAGTCATGCTCCTGGAGGTGCCACCATCCTAGTGGGAACTCACTCTTTAGGAGCTCCCCAACCCTCCAGTAGTAACAATATAGGGGGACTGCAAGGTCCATTTGGGACATCAAAGACTTCACCTCCCTCCTAGTATTCATTTTCACTAATGCCTTTCCTCACAATGCTAGACTTACCAGATTTACCCTGATTAATGAATGACCCTATATCCCATCACCCATCATGGTTGGCAATGCCATCCAAGCTACCTTCCGATATCCCAAAATTTGATGGAAAGATGGGAGAGGACCCCTCTACACACATAATGACATACCACTTGTGGTGTTCATCCAACTCGTTGATGGATGAAAGTGTGAGGCTATGTATTTTCCAAAGATCCCTGACCGGAGCTACTGCAAAATGGTACATTGAATTAAAAGGCAGTTTCTTTAAAATCTTCAACGACTTGGAAATGGTGTTCCTTATGTACTACCAGTTACCCATTAGGTATGAAATAAGAATGGAGCTCTTGACTTCACTCCATTAGGACACTGCCACTCACATTTTTTATCATATTCTTGAGTGCAACATAGACAAATAATGATCAAGACCCAAATCCCATATCAAATCTTGATGGAGTGGTTCACTAAATCTCTCCTTCCACTAAATTCCATGGATGTAGCTATGTCTGGGGCGGCTACCGAGGAACAAGCTATTATGTGTACCCAACACTTAGACTTGATCTACTCTAAGTAAGGTACTCTATATGAAATTATTATAAATGCTCCTTGGTCATCGATAGATCCCAGGAAGGCCAACCCAGGACTCCGTGTTGATGGTGTGGTTGGTTCTATTTCCCATGCATCTATGCACTAGTTAGTTGACCAAATAGGTCATATGTCGATTACATCACACTCATCGGCTTCTGACACTAATGCTCCAACTATTTCAGTCCCCTCTCAAACCATCGACGTGAATTTAGTACAGTCCACGCAACCAAAGAATCCTCAGTAACCTGGAGGCAAGAAGAAACGAAACAAGAAAAATAATTCCAACAATGAGAAAGGGATTGTCTCTACCTAAAACATCCAAGTGGGAGGCACTAAGGAAAAGAGGAAGAGTCAGTTTCCCTGCACGATTCGCAGGGAGGACCACCCTACTCACTAGTGCCCTTAGAAAGATGAGGTCCATAAATTATTGGCACAACAACATGCCCCCAACAACCTGTTGTCTTAACCCATCCTTTCCCCCCTCAACCTCAAAACATGGTTTCCACAAATCTTGCCCCTTCGCAAGGGGGAACGGTAGGTACCCCTCACCACAAGGGGTATTCCTTGAATGTTTCCATTTTCATGTGTGAGCAAATGATCAATTTGCAAATGCGAACCAAGAATTACGACATTCCCAAGCCTTCTCATGTTGCATCAGAAGAAACATATTCTTCCCTGCCTGGTGGCCCTCTTCAAATTGAGAAGCCATATTTTGATGCACCACTTCTCCCCCTAAAGGGAGTTCTTCAACACACGACACATAATCCAAACAATCAGGCTACCCACAATTACATATTGTGGAAGGCTTGGCCTAGGCACCTTGTTCCATGTCAGTGCTTGAAGTCCTCCAAAGTTGCCCCACACAACAGAAATACTTGTTTTCTACCATAGGCGGGGTAGATCCCTTAGATTTGATCTTGATAACCTTTGAGACAAGTCAGGTTACTCGTCGACTTTCCCATCAAGTCGCCTTTCAGATCATAGTGTGATCATTGGGGAAAAACATCTACCAGATAGTGGTGTATGAAGGAGCCTCAACTTGCATCATGTCCATTTCTTGTTGGAAGGCCCCTAGCTCTCCTAAGATCGACATGTATGCAACACTATTAAAATAATTAGATGGACACATGTTTCAACCTCATGGCATAATCATTTCCTTACCCATTGAGCTAGGTGGAAAGACTATGTATGTGGTAGTAGAGGTCATCGATGCACCTCTTGAGTAAAACCTGTTACTCAGGCGTACTTGGTTCTACGTGATGACTGTAGTTGTCTCGTCAATATCTAGGGTCCTATGCTTCCCTCACCAAAGGAAATCGTTATCATAGATCGACTTGCATTCTGTACCCCAGACCTTGGATCCAATATGGGGTCAAATGTACCCTTTGTCGATGAAACTATGCAGTTTTTTATGAACGTCAGTGTGGGGATGTTAAAAGATCCTTCATTGATGGGAATATTTCCCCTTCCCCCACTATCTCCCATTGCCAAATTATCTCTTATCAACATGATTTCATCATTTACCAGTGGATCCCTCGGGTATTTTGATCCTTAGGTGGTACCTCATCATAAGGATGTTGACTCTTATGGAGCTTCTATGCCGCTTACCCCGATTGAGATTGTCAATCCGATAATCCCATCATCTTCAGTTGATATTGGTCAAGGACTCCATCCTCATATGGAGTGTGATCACCCTACTCTGCCCGAGCGGGTTGTTGACTCTCCATGTTCACATGATTTCTTAGATCCTGAGTTGCCTTCAGAAAAGGCCATCCTGGAAGTCATGGCTTCCTTAGAAAATCCAAAGGATGAGGTGATGCATCAATCATATTTTCCTTATTCAAAACCAACGAGAGTTAGCATTTTGAGTCTTGATTCGAGACTGGGGGTATTTCCTAGAGCATCCAATAAAACCCCTAGTCTTGACCCTTTTTTTCCTCGAATATATTTTTTAGAAATTGCCACTGAATTCTATGCTACCCCTTCCATCGAATATTCACGTTTTGTACTTCCCTCATGTCTTGATATATCCCATCAAGGAGCTTCCCTAGCTCACAAGATTATTCACAATGAGTATCTTCATATGTGAAAATCTGATCCCATGTGGCATGGCCCCAACATGGTGTTCCATATGATGCCAACATCAACTCATGAGTTCATTGATTATGAACAAGATCATTGGTCTGAGGCTAGCAATGGGCTCTACATTTCTTTAATCATCAAGATGCATAATGCCTTGTACATAGGTCTGTGATGTGAGTTCTTTTTTATTTGCATTTATCATATCCAAAAAATCCAAAAATATTTCTTTTTGTTATTTCACTATGCATTTTGACCCCCATAATCTAGTTTACATGTGTTGACAAGATTACAAGGATTTTTTTTTTACGAAGATGGAGACATCCACTGAACTTGATGTACGTGTTCCCCAAACTGGCATTTAGGGATAGTTTTTTCCCTACATTTTCCACTTTGCATTATTAACCGTCCATACTGTCAACATTATGCCTTAGTTTTGAACTTGACTGGTTGTGACCTTAGCCACTCCTTTTTCACATTGTAACTGGTTTGATAGTGTCTTTCCTTCATGGGCATCCTAATTAGCACATGGATTTCCATTTGGTGCCCATGCTGTATTTTCCCATAGGCTTGGGAGCCATCCTTTAGCCCCACCATGACTTGAAGATTAAGCTTCATTTTCCTCTCTTAGTCTGTTTTCTGGCCACATCCAGTGGGGTTCCCGAAATTTTTATTATTTCTTAATGGTCGCCTGTAAAGTCCCCGGCCACCAATCCACTTGTCGAGCAACACTACCATGTGGAACATTCTCATACTTATATATATAACGTGCATATTAAATGTAATTAATAGATTTAATCAAACAATACAGAGTAAGCACATGATTACTGCTAATATACATCATCGAGGACATTAACAATAACTTATATATGCAACAGAATACATGATAACATATAAGCATCACAGGCATGCAAAACATAATATTAAGCACAAACTGATACTTATCTTTGAAACTGTGGTAATTCCGCCAACCACGTGCAGACCTTCCACGAACCTCCCAGTCTTAGACCTCACTGCTCATCACGCTCAACAATGGGTCACCCCCGAGCTGGGACTAAGATTCCACAAGGTGGGTAAAGGAAAAGGCACTGAAAGTTTGGAAAGAGAGGCTAAGTGTTGAGCCTAGGGGCTAATATTATGGGCTTAAGTCCTTGGGAATAATGATTTATTATTATTCCCACAGTTATGAGAAATGTATGTTTTTATCCTAAGTTCCTGGAAGGGGAAAGTGTGCAAAAGGGAATGCATGATATGGAGTGCATGCAGCCTCATGGGTGACATGTGTCAGCCCTGGATCATGCAATTTAACCCAAAGATTGAACTGTGGAGGGGGTTCATCCTCCATTCGACCATGAGTTGTCTGAACCAAGGGGAGCTCTGCATCTGTGTTCGGTATGCCTCACGTAGCTCAAGGTGGGAAGCATGTGATGTTTTTCTGGAAATCCGATTCACCTTGGTCCGAATGGTAGAAGTCTGTGTTCGTCCTCTGTGTTGATTGAGCCATGTCACTTGTGTGTCCTGTGAGTTGAGCCTAACTGCTCTTGTAGAGTAGATTCCGTACCCGAACCACCTTTGGGTTTCTTCCTTCTATGTGTCCTGAGTGGAATTGACCAGTGGTTGTGGCTGTTATCCTCACCTTGTGGATATTGAGTTGAAAACTGGTTGAAGAGGCAGGTTGTCAGGCCTGCGAGCAACTCTCTTCAGATGAGAGAGGCTACTGGGAAGTGATTTTCTCTCAAAGAGAGTCTAGCACCAGCTACGGAGCTCTGAGACATCTTGATTCGGCCTATTATCGAGGCCCAGAGAGGGAGGTGAAGCAACGATGGACTGAGCTTGTGAAGGTGTATACTCCCAGGCGGAGCATGCATGTGGGGAATGAGAGTCCATGAGTAGTGGGCGTAAGAAGGTGCCTGGGAAGAATCCTTCTGATTGCTCTATGAAGTTTTTCCTATAACCTCAGCCTAGTCTAGCATTCCCAATTAGAAGGATTCTCCCCAGGGGCCTTCTTATGCTCACTACTCATAGACTCTCATTCCCCACATGCCTGTTATGCCCGAGAATATACACCTTCACAAGCTCTGTGCAATTTTTCCTGTAACCTTAGACTAGTCTAGCATTCCCTTACCTTGGGTGGATCTTAGTCCCATCTCGGGGGTGACCCACTGATGAGTAGTGAGGTCTAAGGCTGGGAGGTTCGTGGAAGGTCTGCACATGGTTGGTGGAATTACCATAGTTCCAAAGATAAGTATCATTTTGTGCTTAATATTATGTTTTGCATGCAAATGATGCTTATATGTTATCATGTATTTTGTTGCACATATGAGTTATTGTTAATGTCCTCGATGATGTATATTAGCAGTAATCATGTGCTTACTTTGTATTGTTTGATTAAATTTGTTAATTAGATTTAATATGCATGTTATATATATAAGTATGAGAATGTTCTGCGTGGTAGCACTGCCCGGCAAGTGGATTGGTGGTCGGGGACTTTACATCGCCTATGCATTTGCTACTCTCATCATGCTTCCTGTCGTTGCACTGTTATTGGCCCATATCCCGTTTACCGCTATGCAGTAGCCTTGACCATCTGCCTCTTGCATTATTTGGCCTCTGTTTTGCACTCTCCTACCTAGGGAGAGAATAACTTCCAAGAGTGGATCTCACTTGCCTATACCATTTGAATTTCTCATTGCTTAGGTCGGTTCCATGTGCTTGGAACATAAGAGCATGTTGTTAAGTCATTCATTCTCTCCTGCTGAGTATACTTTTATCCCTTTTTCGAACTCTTAAAAGGCCATGAAAAAGGTAACTATCTTACTTGCATCATTCTTTCATGCTCATTAAACCATGAAGGAGATCAATCTTACTTGCATCATTCTTTTGTTCTCGTTAAACCATGAAGGAGTTCAATCTTACTTGCGCCATTCTTTTGTGTTAGTTAAACCATGAAGGAAACAAAATATACAAAAAAAAAAGAGTGCTAGGGGTTTTTCACCATTGGTCTATTCTCAAAATGGTAGGGCTAGTCGAGTCACCCTTGAAAATGGAATTTGTTTGAGTCCTCATCATACAATTAGGTTTTAGCTTGCCTAGAAGTTGTCCCAGTAATATGAGTCAGAGATACTCCTTCGACTGCTTACTCTTCCAGTCATCATGTGTTGTTGCACTATAATCGTCTAGCTCTCATGTCTTGCTTCCAAGTCACCATTGTGTTGTTCTATATGTTCAAGGGAATTTTAAGCCTGAGTCATCCATTTGCTATTTTGTTGACTTCCTGAGTCGGCCATCCCTGTGTTAGTTGTACTTTGTGATACTCTCTCTTCACATCATCTATTTGTGTATGTTTTGTGTTTATTGATGGAGGATACATTAAGGCCCTCCTTCAATGGATCTCTTCCTATCGAATTCAACACATTATCTAGGAGAGGGATTTAAAAACTAGCTAGTACCTTGGAGCTTGCAGTCCTTAGTGGCAGGCCTCCTCGTGATCAACAATGGGTTTTCATCATTGACTCCTGATTGATTGATTCTATGAGTGTTCAACATTAGATCCTATATTCACACTCATTATATTGTACTTGGTACCTTGGGGTCCATATTCATCATCGGTGGGTCCCCTTGCATCTATTAACAATATACATCAATGACCGGTAATAAGACATTTTCTACCATGCTCGACATCATCTCATATATTTGCATGTCGTAGGTTCATCCCATCGAGGTTTGGGATGAAGACCTTGGTTTCAGGTCTAGATCATTCCTTTACAACATTCCCTCCCAAGTTGTGATGAAGCATATCACTTGTATATGAAGACTTTGTGGGCGCTCTCCTTTGTGCTCGTTGTCTTTCTAACATATTTATGTTGTGTCATAGATCCACATTGTATTTGTTGGTGACTATGATTATGTTCCTAACATAGATCCACATTGTATTTTTTGGTGGCTATGTTTGAGTTCATGACGTAGATACACATTGTATTGTCGTATGGCTGCAGTCTTATTGATGAGATGGATCCACTATGTATTCTTTTGTGGCTATGGTATAACATTTCATATCATGGATCTGTAGTGTATTGTTTGGAGACCATGGTCATTTAGAGTATGAGTATGTCAACCTAAGGGACCGGTCTATATATGCTCTCATCCTTGTTGTTTGATTGCAAGACTTCTTTGGTTCCTGAACCTCCTTTGCTCTCTCCTTGCACTACCTCACATGCACATTATTGTAATGTATTTCATCCATCCACTCCTTTCCTGACCTCACACATGAGGGGGAATCTGTTATAGCCTTAATTCCCACCCTATAGGCCATAGAGGATGTCATCAGAGGATAGAATCCATAATGCACCTTTTTCCTAAAGTTTTACCCCTTTTGGAGCACTTTCGAAGGTCCTCTCGGGACACCCAGCAGACAACATGCGAGGACCCTTGCTTGTCAACAATGTTCAACAAGCGAGGCACTATCTAACTTCTAGAATCAAGGAGTTACGAGGTGATAGATGAGGGATGAGTTGGATCTTCATGTCAAAGGCCTAGGAAATCACATCATTTGAGTCTTGTTGACGGGCGAAATCGACCGTCCGTCAATTGAGAGAGTGGAACCGGTCCGGGGTTGTCTAATAACCCAAGCTGTTTGGGATGAACCACCCTGCCGGGTTTAGCGGCTCCGTTAGCCGATCTAAGGTCCTAAGAAAATAAAGAAAACTAATCTAAACTAAATAATCTAACTAAAACTAAATAAAATAAAATAAAAAACTAATAAACTAATCTAACTAAAACTAACTATCAAACAAACTAAACTAAAACTAATTATTAAAACAAACTAAACTAATCTAACTATTCTATATATACAATCTACTAACTATTACTATACTAACTCTAACTAATTAACTATCTACCTACTAACTAAAATATAACTTATTCACAAAATGTACAATATCCACAATTTACAGATTTAAATAAAACCTCAAAAAACTCATTAATATTTTGCCCTAAGACAGAGAAGGATGTTTTTGTTGATTTTATAATTTTACGAACATAAATAAAACAGAAAACTAACTAAACTAAATCACTAATCTAAACTACAAATATACCTAACTAAGATACTAATAGTATATTAACAAATTAATGAAAATAAATTACAAATTGACCTGGAGAAATGCTCCAGATTTGTCCTGTGTATGATGACTGTTTTAGCAGATCGGAGGGAGGAAACCCGCACCAAATTACCCAGGAGCTTCTCGTAAACGATAGCTTCAGTGCTCTTCAAGTGTGTTTATAGGACAAACAAGACATAAACATCACAACAATCATATGATTTATAAATCTCCACAATTAGATAAATCCGTATGTAAAGACTTATACTAAATAATTCAATTGATGAAGAAGAGAAATCTGTCATTCATAAACTGAACCAAGTAATTGCCGTGTTTTTTGAATGTTGAAAGAAATCAGACATGGATCATATTAATTAATTCATATCATTTTGCAAAAGACTATGATAGCTAAAGTAGTCACTAATCAAATACAAATTGATAAGCATAAACTTGAAACAAAAGATTGATATTATGAAAAGCGAAAGCTATAGCAGAACATCAACTTCTGTCTCAGTTTGTATTAGGAATCCATAGCCTGGTTCTCCCACAAGTGAGGATGATCCTTATTACAAAAATAATAAGCATTTATAAGTTTTCCACAGGGTAAAACCTCCCTTTGGAAATTATCAAAACTGTTTACATAAATCTGGAAAGATATCCCAATTTTAACTAAACTAGGAAACTACAATAAAACTAAACACACAAATATCCCCTAGCTTGCCCAATTTGTCCCATGCAATTCGAATTTACCTGAAAATGACCAAAAATGAACAAGTTAGAAGGATTCTTTATTAATAAAATGATAAAAATCTAATCCTATAGACTAGCTACAGAATCTTGCGATTCTGTAACTGGTCTAAATAAGACACATAATCAACATTAAAATCGATTGAAAATCTTTTTAAGAATCAAATTCAATTAACATCCAATAGCTATTTGAAAATGAATCATTCGAAATCAAACAGGATCAAAATCAATCAACCGAATACAGAGATAGGTGTACTCTATTTCGTTTGTTACCAAGAGTTGGGTAGACAGAATCATAATCAAACAGTTTTAAAATCGTTTCATATCCAATTTGAAACTGATATAATCGAAACAAATCACAGGCAATCGTTATGCTTCCTCCACAACAGGAGATATGATCGAACCCAAACATGGTCACTTTTCAAATTGTTATAAATGTATTGTCATACGATTTAGGCCGTGAGCAAGTTAAACCATAACTGACTCATAACAGTCCACAAACGAAATCGTAACAGGATCAATCAATTAATAACAGAGTTCGTAATAGATATCCGATCGTTGTTATTAGCCAAATGGGCCGACAAGATCAATTTATCTTGATCAAAATCATTTTTTTTAAACGAATTATAACTGGATTTGATAGTGATAACAAAGTCAATCAATTCGTTTGGCAAATTAAAATCAAACAAAGCAGCTTTTATGATGCGAATCTAGATCATGAAAATGATCAAATTGATTGAAAATAAACAACAATCAAACAGGGAAGATTTAACATAGTCATCGTATATCAACAATGTTCCATGATTCAGGCATGAATATTATTTGCACAGACTTAAATGAAAGTATTGTTCCCATGAAAACAGAGTCGTTATTCCCAAATTGGAAACGATCCGAGTTGTATCTCAGCTATAACACAGCATATGTAACAACCAAACTCATGAAATCATTCGACGATCACCGCATACTAACCATAACAAAATCAAATCATGATCGTATGCTAAATCTAGCATGAAAAAAATTCTGTTTAAATTGGATACTAACAAATTCACTTGACAACAAACCATCAATTTTAACTTAATCGAATAAATCAAATCCAAACCTGATCGTATTCTAAATTGAGCATGAGAAACTTCCTGTTCAGAGTAGATACAAAACGAATTTAATTGAAAGCAAACTATCAGTTTCGTTGACTCAATTAGAAAAACAACCAAATCAAATCCAAACGAACACCATTCGAATCAAATAAAAAAATCTATCTATGGCTAAACTAGGAATGATCAAATCGCGTATTCAAAACGAAATTCCATTTATTTTTAGCAAAGCAAAATATACAGGATGAACATATTATGAAAGAGTCATTTCAAAATGTAAACAGAGCTATTCGAAGACCAAATTCGAATCATTATATCAACCCTGATCATTCACGTAACTAGAACAATTTCGAAAATCATACATGTATGACGAGGAGATGGCTTGATCACAACAATTTGGAGTTGATAACGGCTGTGGCCGATTCAACATTTTTGAAAAGGATGGAGCCTGTTGTCTTTTGCTTCTTATTAGTTGCTTGGAGTTGGTCTCTTTGGCCAGTCAACACTGCAACTTGACTTTCCAGCGATTGGATTTTAGATTGGAGTAGGGGAACATCAATGTAGTATCATTCCAACCATAAATCGCATTGGTCACAGGACAACTGTGTGGGTTTTGAAAGAGCAGGCGAGGGTTTGGACATATGGCTGAGGGTTTCGTTAGGCAATTTAATCCCCGGGTAACTGGGATCATTCCTTAGGCAGGGGGGAAGATTCATCATGAAATCATAAGGTGGTTCGGGGCATAAACCCTCTGAGTAAGGGTACTCGTTGGCTAGAAAACGTTCTATGTCAGAATCTGAATCCTCACTAAGGACAATAGGATTTGACTTAGCAGAGGGTTTAGGTTTGTTCCTAGCCATTATTGAAATAAGCTGAGCGTTCTTTTTACCCTTGGCATTAGCTGTAGGGTTTGCCTTAGCCTTTTTGATCATAGGTTTCTTTATAGCCTCGGCCCTCTCAGTTCCAATGTTTGGTAAGTCAATAGCAGGGTCGACTGAAGGCTTAGGAGAGGGAAATAGGATATGGAAGGGCACGGGTGGCTGAACATTGGTTTCAGTAATCACAGGCTTGTCAATCTGGACAGGGTCTGTATCATCAAAACCGTTTCGAGCAATGAAAGCTCTCCAACTATCACCGTGTAAACTCAAATGATAAACAATGATAAGTTTAATGAGTCCATGGTGGAACAGGCTACTGTCAGCGTTCTCCTTTTTAAACCTTTTTGGCATTTTATATAGGCTACGCTGAAAGTAAAAGGGCATATTCAATGATTATCCCATAAAATTCATTAGCAAACGCAGGTGGTAGAGAAACACAAGTCCATATCGACCCTCACAGGTCATGAATTGTTTGACTACCATCAAAGTATCATGCCACCGTGGTTTAAGTGCAGAGATGGACATACCTCTATCACAAGAGGTGACTTTGCACAAGACGAATAGTAGTGTCCAAGGCACCTCTTCGACCTTAGAATTTTTGAACCAACACTGTCCTGAGGAGGGTAACCCTATAGCAGAGCTGATAAATTTCTCGTCGATTTCCAACTGGATGTCACCCTCCTTGGCTCTATAGCCATCGAAAGTCATGGCGAACTTCTGTGCAACATAGAGATTAAAACCCTTGAATCACTGTACAAAGGTGAGCCACCTGTTTTCGTCCAAGTCGTTGCGGGCATTGTCAAACATTAACAAGGCTTGGTTGCCCTTTGGCTCGATTCGCACGATTGGTGCCATGGAGCCGAGCACACAGTAAGTCTAGGGTTTGTATCATAGCACCCACATGAGAAAAATGCACAAAGGGTTACTCGGACTAACAGAGGTGAATGGGGAATAAGGGATAGGCATAAATGCCATCGTGCGAAGGTGGTGGAGCTTATCTCTGCCATGCAAAATAGTTATTTCCAAAGTACAACCGCCAGCTTATAGCTATTCTACCCATTATAGCATAGTTCAACGGTCTTGTCACTAGGCCGACCAATGAATCCAATGGTAAGTGTATAAACCAACGCGCGTAATCAATGTTGTGCCATAGTTTTAAATCATCAACATTCAATTTAAAACCAATACCAAATATTTAACCATGCGCCAATGTATTGTAACAACTCATATCAATGTGCCAATGGGTGGTCATATAATCAACATACCAATAGTTATGAAAACATAAACATAGGCATTGTATTAAAAAGATATATATGGAAGATTTAACCATAACACCTATGTATTTTCATAAAACCAAAGGTCAAGTAGTTCAAATAACATATAAATCCAAGAGCCAATGTATTACAAATTCAATGAAACCAAGTCACAAAATCAATCGAAGCATGAGTACCGATCAAAAGATCTTGCCAATTGGATAATGATAAGTGCAATGTAAGAGAAATAAGCATTTTGATAAGAAGGATCATGACAGTTTAAATAATGATTTCAATGCGACTTCGAAAGACTTAAGTTTTCACGCTTACACTCGTGAAAACAAAACGAAGGTAAATGTGCAAATGTCGCAAAAGAAATAAAAATGTCATTTATTTGAAAATTGAGATGAAAAATTGATGTTTGTAAAACATGGGTGTAGGCAGCTTATAAGACAAAAGAAAAATGCGGATTGGCTGCCAACAATGGCGACACACTGGTAGAAGCAGTTATCTCTGCTAAATGAAACAAATTTAGATTATGATAGCAAAGATAATTCCAACTCAAAAATAACAACCAGAAAATTGTATAAACATCATCATTAACCAACTATTCCAGCAGTGTTTCAAAAGGTGAAAACTGATAACAGTCTTAAGACCAGCAAGTCATGATATTAATGATATAATCTCCAATACTGTTGGCATAGCCACTCCTTCCAGCAGGCGTCCATAGCCTCGACAGGGTTTCCATTTAACCCACTCTGACATCTGTATCTTGCCAAGAAGTTCTGAATCAAAATAAAGGACGTTTTGAGGTTAAGAGGTTTCTTATTTACGAATTTTCATATACCCAACATCGCTTTACTGCCAGCGGGCCTGTTCAGTACCCCGATGAAGTTGTCTTGGCACCATGCATGCATTTACCCACTGCTAGCAGACCTGTTCAGCATCCTGGCGGGTTTACAAGCACTTCCCACAGCTCTTATTGATAATTTTTTTTTTTTTTTCATAGATATATATTTGAGCGGGGTGACGCTGAAAATCATGATATTTTAACATATTTTTCAGACCTCATCAGAATTTTTTAGAATTGTCCTTTATTTAGATCCAGAGATGTTTTATTTACAAAAACAACTTCCTAAGTAGGGAGACATCTTCTGAGTCATTCCTTTATGGAATAGGGACAGCGTAAAAAGATAATAGATGATCATGACAAGCTTTACTCAGAAATTGAAATCAGTAAACTTCTTTTGAACAATAGACTTTTCCAACATAGATATAAATTCCAGCGATAAACCATTGATGTTTATACAAACTTTCTTAGAGGTTATTTCAATGAAGGGAATTTCTATTGTCTTTATTTGAATAGCTCAGTGTACAGGTATGTGTACTTTAAAGAAACACAAACTGATAAATTAAAAGAAAAATAAAAAAACAGAAGCAAACGAAAAAGCAAACAAAAGCAAAATATATACATAAAATACAAGGGTATTTATCAAGCAAAGTATCTCTTCAGGGCTTGACCATTCACTGGGTAGCTGTCAAGCTGCCCTTCAAGATTCTGCAATCGAAAAGAACTGGGACCCAACTTTTTAGCAATTAAAAATAGTCCAAGCCATAGGTTTTGGAATTTTGTATGCTCTCCCTTTCCTTCGTGTGGTTTGTCCCATTTCAAGACGAGATCACCTACTTCAAAATTCCTATCAGAAGCAGAATTAGAATCGAACCAGCTTTTAACCAATTGTTGATGTTGATCTAACTTTCGTTTAGCTTGGGCTCTTACCTCTTCTAGCCTCATCAAAGTGTTAATTCGGTTTTCCAGAGGGGGACAATCTTCTTCTTGGACTTTCTGTGACAACTGAAGTGAAGGAAGAAGAATATGAGGTGGCAGAATTGCTTCTCTGCCATACACGAGAAAAAAGGGGGAGTTACCTATAGCGGCTTTTGGCGTTACCCTATTAGCCCACAAAGCGTTGAGCAGTGCATTGTGCCAATTTTTGTGATTTTCAACCACTGTTCTCTTGATTATTTTGACCAAGTTCTTGTTTGTTGATTCTGCCAATCCGTTGCCCTGGGGGTAATAGCTAGCAGAAAACTTTAGCTTAATTCCTTTTTCCAAAGAGAACTCGCTCATCTCAAGAGAGGAAAAGTAAGAAGCATTATCGAAAACTAAACAGTCAGGGATACCGAAGCGAGTGATACTATTTGAATTTAGAAAGGCGATAACCTGACTGGTGTTGACAGTTCTTAGCGCAACAGCTTCAGACCATCGAGTAAAGTAATCTGTGGCTGTCACAATAAACTTGTGCTGTTGCAAGGATGGAGGGTTAATTGGACCTATGATATCCAGGCCCCACTGTTGAAAAGGAGAATCTATTGTAACGGGTTGCAAAGGAAAGGCTGGTTTTTGTAACCGCCCTGATGCTTTCTAACAAATGATACATTTACGACACAAGGCATGGGCGTCTCTAAAAAGCGTGGGCCAATAATAACCGGCTCTTAAAACCTTATGAGCAGTGGTGTCACCACCAAAATGACCACCAGCTTCTCCTTCATGCAACTCGAGCAAGACTTTTTCTACTTCTTATTTTTCGAGACAACATCAGTATGCCGTCAAAACTCTAACGAAACAGAATCCCATTAACCAGATGAAAAGAGGCAGACTTTAATCTTAACGCTCTTCTTTTGGTGGGGTCAAGGTGATGGGGGGCTGACCCATGTTCAAGACAGAATATTATATCGTCGTACCAAGGACTAGCAGAGTTTTGTGCACAACAGATTAGACTTTGATCGCTTTGCCCTAGGTTTGACGTATCGTTTTCTTCTTGCTGTCCTACTACTGAATCAACAACTAACTTGCATAACCCTTGGCCTCTCACTATATGAGCTAGGGTGATTTCTAAGTCATACTCTTGCAAGGAGGTGACCCAGTTGGCTCTCTTTTCTCCTAGTTCCTTCTGCACTAACAAGTTCCTCACGGCTGGGTAGGGGACAATGACTTTCGTCCTTGACTTCAAAAGATAGGACCGGAAGTGCTTAAATGCTTTGAAAATAGCGTAGGCTTGCCGATATACCACTAGGTAATTAAGTTGAGCGCCTTTGAAAGCAGAGCTCATAAAGGAAATGGGTACTTCATTGTTCTCGACATTCTTTTGTGTTAGGACAGCGGCATAGGAACGGTCGGAAGCAAAAGTGTAGAGTGTAAAGTCTTGAGAAAAATCTGGGCTCATGAGAGACGGAGTGTCTATTATGGCCTTCTTTATGGCATTAAAAACTTGGTTTTCTAGGGGTCCCTAGTGATATTGGGTGTCTTTCTTAATCAAATTCTGTAAAGGCCTGACCATTTCGAAGAAGCTAGGGACAAATCTTCTCATGAAGTTAATGTGGCCTAAGAAAGACTGCATAGATTTTTTGGATGTAGGAGGGGGAAGTTTTGCGATGAATTGAGTCCTTTCGGGGTCAATAATCATCCCTTCATTAGACATAATGAATCCTAAGAGTTTACCCTGTTCTACTGCAAAGATGGACTTTTTGGGGTTCAAAGAGATGCCATGTTTACGACATCGCAGTAGGACGGCTCGTAAGTAAGCTAGATGATCGTTTTTGTTTTTAGAAAATACAGTCACATCATCTAAGTAAACTACGATGGATTGATTGATTAAGCCTCGGAAAGCAATGTCCATTGCTCTCTGAAAGGTGGCACCGGCATTAATCAATCCAAAGGCATTTTGCGATAAGCATAAGTACCCCACGGAGTACGAAAGGTAGTTTTTGGTTGGTCTGGTGGAGACATCAGGACTTGGTTTTATCCTGAGAAACCATCTAGTAAGGATAGCCTCTCAGAACCAGATACCTGTTGAAGGATCTGTTCCATGGGTGGGACATGATAGTTTTCTTTATCAGACGCTCTATTAAGGTTTCGGAAATCGACGTAGAGTCGAATTTCCCCATTTTTCTTCCGGACTGGGACAAGGTTAAAAACCCATTGAGTGTGCCTAACAGGAAAAATGATCTTAGCATTTAGGAGCTTATTCAATTATTTTTGAACGGTCGGTTCGAGCTTGGGGTGCATTTTCCTCAGTTTTTGTTGAAAGGTTAAGGTTTGGGGCTTCGTAGGGATGACATGCTGTATGATATTAGGGTCAAAAGTTTTGAGGTCATCATACGTCCATGCAAAGACATCTTTAAATTCTTTGAACAATTTAATGAATGCAGCTTTTTCTTGTTGAGAACATCCCAACCCTAGATTAATGCACTGAGGATTTTCATTAGTTCCTAAGTTTACTTTTTCATAAGATAACAAGGAACTATTGGTTTTACAATTGACCGTCTTTTTAAATTTATCTTGAAAATCATAAAACTTTTCTAGTCTAACTACAGATTTAGG
The DNA here is from genome assembly GCA_009831015.1 of Picea engelmannii. Taxonomy (NCBI): domain Eukaryota; kingdom Viridiplantae; phylum Streptophyta; class Pinopsida; order Pinales; family Pinaceae; genus Picea; species Picea engelmannii. The sequence continues at coordinate 1,172,820 of ML779083.1, read as the reverse complement.
GATCAAGTTTACCATATTCGATGAAGATTCAGGAGTTCTCGGATCTGGTATTACCGTGAAATCGCACAAATTGTCATCATGTGTGTGTTCGTCTATCACCACTCCTTGAAAGGTTTCTTCCATGTGTAGAAAGTTAATGATCTGCTGATCATCGTCAAATACTCTCTAGTTCGTGATGTTGTCGGGAATGGATGGCTGAAACAACAACTCAACTGAGAATGCGTCTGGGGACAAGCCTTCTGTAGGAAGAAGTTTAGAAGCTACATTAGCTAATAAATCTGCTTCAGAGTTATTCAACCTAGGAATGGAATTTATATTGAAAGCGGAAAATTTGTTCATTAAATTCCATACCTTAGACTGGTAGCTTTTGAGATGCAAAGAAAGACAGTGGATAGAGTCTCTTATCTGTCTAACCACTATTTCAGAGTCGCCAAAGATGGTTAAATTTTGAATGTTCATATCCAAAGATTTTCTGAGACCTTGTAGTAAAGCCTCATATTCTGCAGTATCGTTAGTACATTCAAATTCCAACCTACATGCTATCAATGTTTTGTTACCTGTCGGATCGATAATGACGCAGCCTGCTCCAGCTCCTTCTTTGGATTTTGACCTGTCGAAATACAGAGACCAAATTTGATTTGTATCAGGTACATGGGATAGTTGCGTGGAAGCTACTGGCTGCATATATGCTATAATCTCAGACTTTTGTTCTGGATTGGTGATAGGTGAAGCCTCGGCCATGAAATTGCCGAAGAAGGTGTCCATTCCTTGTACTTCAGGTGAATCAACAGGAGGTGTATATGGTTCGTTGGGATCGTTCAAATCAGTGACCATGAACTTAAGGTAGCGCTCACGATTTAATCTGATTTTGTTAGGCTTGCCGTTCTCTGGAAGCCATAGATGGGACCAATCTATTGCAAAATAACCACGTAGCTGCTCCGACCAGTCCCTGCTTAAAAACATACCATACACTTTTGGAATATCCACAACAATTATATCAATAACTTGATGAACCTTGGGGTTAGACGATAATCTAATAAGCACATTCTTTAGTTCGCCTATGACTTTGACATTTGTCCGATCAAGTTATATTATTTTTAAAGTCGATGGTTCAACTTCAGCATTAATCTTTTGGCAAATAGACCAAGGCATCACATTGGATGGCACCCCTGAGTCTACCATACAATTGTGCACGTTTCTATTAAAGATCTCGAAAGTTAATAGAAAAGGAGGTACATTTTTGCGAGTACTAAGAGTAGTAGCTTGTGACTTTTTACTTGCCGTTTCTAAAGCTACTTTATCTACATTATTTACATTATTTACATTACTTACATTACTTACAGGAAGTCTTCCTTTATCTTGAGGATCTGGATTGTTTTTAGTGGAAGCCTTCTGGGGAGTTTTGCTTTGCACAACCTCGTTACCATCAGAATTACCATTTTTGCCATTCTCTGAGATATTTTGCAACATTTTTTGTAACAAAAACGGAAACTTCAATAACTCATAAATATAAATGTTAGCCCTTAACTTTTTAAGATCTTCAACAACATCATAATCTAAGTTGGGGTTCACATTACTCTGTTTAGGCTCAGCTGATTTAGATTGCTTGGGAGGCGGAGTTGTAGTGTTTTCGGTAGAAGGTTTGTTTGCAGTCTTACTCCTGGTATTATAAGGATGAACTGTCTCGAAGTTGGCTTGAAATATGCTATCCAAGAAGTGTCCAAAAATATTTGGAGAAGACTCTTCTTCTTGAATTGTCTCTTGTTCAACTACCTCTTCAGGGATCTCAGGAGGCATCAAGTTATCTTGGGCTTCTAAAATTGTTTGAAGGGCGCATTGCAAACTTTCTAGATTAAGGCCTTCTGTGGTTGGATTAGGTCGGTTGGTGGGAAAAGGCTTTCAGAACGGGGGTTTGTAAGGCCCTTTGCTTGAAGAAGCTTCTTCGGTCGACCTTTTCAAGTCTATAACTTGATTTGACAGTTTTTGAACAACTTTAGTTAGGTTTTCCAAATCAGAGCTTTTAGGTTGTGATTTATTCTGAGTGGGTCTGGGGAGGATTTCAATCTTCTTTTTGGAAGAAGAACTAGTCTTAGTTTCGTTGCTAGAAGAGTCTTTAATACTAAGTATGTCTTTTTCAATTTGACTGGCCTCTTCAAAGGCTTCTAACAATGTGGTTTTCTTAAATCGTTTAACCCAAATAGCTATACTCTGATGCAAAGCTTTAGTGTAGTATGCTATTATAAGACTTTTATAAGGCATGGAATCCACCGGGATTTGGTTTTTAAGTGTTAATAATCTTTGATTAAAGTCTTTAAATTTTTCTTTTGGGTTCATTCTTAAGCTAGAAAGGTCCATGACTAGGACTTCCAGAGGCTTACCATCTCTGAACTTTTCCAAAAAGCATGACTCAAACTTTTCCCAAGACATGATGGTATGGGGTTGTTGGGAAAAGTACCATGTTGATGCATTACCCTCGAAAGTATACGGGAACAACCTACATACAACATCTTCATGTTCGACATTGCGGAGTCTTATGGCTAACATAAAATTTTTAATGTGATCTTCAACGATCTGTTTTGAGTCAGGTTCAAACTTCGGAAGCCATTTCTCTGGATGCTTAGGTAAAGGGTGCTGAGCTCCAGGTATAGCTATGACATCCTGATCAAGCCAGGGTCTAGCAGGGTTGTTCTGATTTGCCATTGGGGTAGTGGGTGTGGAAGGCTGAGAAGGGGAATTACCTTCATCAGAGGAATCTCCTCCAAAAGAGGAAGGAGATGATGGAGGTGGTGAAGGAGGTATTCCAGATCCTCTTGCAATAGGATTCAAGATTGGATCTGAAGGATTCACAGTGAGGTTGGTGTCACTTAATTGTTCTCTGATATCAGAGAAATCCAAAGGTTGGCCCTATGGACGGTTTGGTTGCCTCAAACGGGCTAAGGCACTATGTTTTTTAATAAGATATTGACGGACAATATCTTGTATGTCACCACCTGTAGGATTAGGGGTTGTTGGCTCAACTGTGATTTGTGGATCGTCGGTTGAAGTAGTTGCTGTTTGAGGGGGAATATTATCGTTTGAATGGATTCTAGTCACTATAGGTGAGCGATTAGGGGGTGGAGGAGTCTTGCGACCGCCTCGTACCATTAATTTAGTTCAGGCCCTCCTTCTAGTGCCATTTGTTGACGGGCGAAATCGACCGTCCATCAACTGAGAGAGTGGAACCGATCCGAGGTTGTCTAATAACCCAAGACGTTTGGGATGAACCACCCTGATGGGTTTAGCAACTCTGTTAGCCGATCTAAGGTTCTAAGAAAACAAAGAAAACTAANAAAAAACTAATCTAACTAAAACTAACTATCAAACAAACTAAACTAAAACTAATTATTAAAACAAACTAAACTAATCTAACTATTCTATATGTATAATCTACTAACTATTACTATACTAACTCTAACTAATTAACTATCTACCTACTAACTGAAATATAACTTATTCACAAAATGTACAATATCCACAATTTACAGATTTAAATAAAACCTAAAAAAACTCATTAATATTCTACCCTAAGACAGAGAAGGATGTTTTTGTTGATTTTATAATTTTATGAACATAAATAAAACATAAAACTGACTAAACTAAATCACTAATCTAAACTACAAATATACCTAACTAAGATACTAATAGTATGTTAACAAATTAATGAAAATAAATTACAAACTGACCTGGAGAAATGCTCGAGATTTGTCCTGTGTATGATGTCTGTTTTAGCAGATTGGAGGGAGGAAACCCGCACCGAATTATCCAGGAGATTCTCGTAATCGACAGCTACAGTGCTCTTCAAGTGTGTTTACAGGACAAACAAGACATAAAAATCACAACAATCATATGATTTATAAATCTCCACAATTAGATAAATCCGTATGTAAAGACTTATGCTAAATAATTCAATTGATGAAGAAGAGAAATCTGTCATTCATAAACTGAACCACATAATTGCTGTGTTTTTTGAATGTTGAAAGAAATCAGACATGGATCATATTAATTAATTCATATCATTTTACAAAAGACTATGATAGCTAAAGTAGTCACTAATCAAATACAAATTGATAAGCATAAACTTGAAACAAAAGATTGATATTATGAAAAGCGAAAGCTATAGAAGAACATCAACTTCTGTCTCAGTTTGTATTAGGAATCAATAGCCTGGTTCTCCCACAAGTGAGGATGATCCTTATTACAAAAATAATAAGTATTTATAAGTTTTCCACAGGGTAAAACCTCCCTTTGGAAATTATCAAAACTGTTTACATAAATCTGGGAAGATATCCCAATTTTAACTAAACTAGGAAACTACAATAAAACTAAACACACAAATATCCCCTAGCCTGCCCAATTTGTCCCATGCAATTCGAATTTACCTGAAAAGGACAAAAAATGAACAAGTTAGAAGGATTCTTTATTAATAAAATGATAAAAATCTAATCCTATAGACTAGCTATAGAATCTTGCGATTTTGTAGCTGGTCTAAATAAGACACAGAATCAACATTAAAATCGATTGAAAATATTTTTAAGAATCAAATTCAATTAACATCCAATAGCTATTTGAAAATGAATCATTCGAAATCAAATAGGATCAACATCAATCAACTGAATACAGAGATAGGTGTACTCTGTTTCGTTTGTTACCAAGAGTCGGGTAGATAGAATCATAATCAAACAGTTTTAAAATCATTTCATATCCAATTTGAAACTGATATAATTGAAACAAATCACAGGCAATCGTTATGCTTCCTCCACAACAGGAGATACGATCGAACCCAAACATGGTCACTTTTCAAATTGTTATAAATGTATTTTCATACGATCTAGGCCGTGAGCGAGTTAAACCATAACTGACTCATAACGGTCCACAAATGAAATCGTAACAGGATCAATCAATTAATAACAGAGTTCGTAATAGATATCCGATCGTTGTTATTAGCCAAATGGGTCGACAAGATCAATTTATCTTGATCAAAATCATTTTTTTTTAAACGAATTATAACTGGATTTGATAGTGATAACAAAGTCAATCAATTCGTTTGGCAAATTAAAATCAAACATAGCATCTTTTACGATGCGAATCCAGCTCATGAAAATGATCAAACTGACTGAAAATAAACAACAATCAAATAGGGAGGATTTAACATAGTCATCGTATATCAACAATGTTCCATGATTCGGTCGTGAATATTATTTGCACATACTTAAATGAAAGTATTGTTCCCGTGAAAACAGAGTTGTTATTCCCAAATTGGAAATGATCCGAGTTGTATCTCAGCGATAACACAACATATGTAACAACCAAACTCATGAAATCATTCGACGATCACCGCATACTAACCATAACGAAATCAAATCATGATCGTATGCTAAATCTAGCATGAAAAATTTTCTATTTAAATTGGATACAAACAAATTCACTTGACAACAAACCATCAATTTTAACTTAATCGAATAAATCAAATCCAAACCTGATCGTATTCTAAATTGAGCATGAGAAACTTCCTGTTCAGAGTAGATACAAAACGAATTTAATTGAAAGCAAACTATCAGTTTCGTTGACTCAATTAGAAAAACAACCAAATCAAATCCAAACGAACACCATTCGAATCAAATAAAAAAATCTATCTATGGCTAAACTAGGAATGATCAAATCGCGTATTCAAAACGAAATTCCATTTATTTTTAGCAAAGCAAAATATACAGGATGAACATATTATGAAAGAGTCATTTCAAAATGTAAACAGAGCTATTCGAAGACCAAATTCGAATCATTATATCAACCCTGATCATTCACGTAACTAGAACAATTTCGAAAATCATACATGTATGACGAGGAGATGGCTTGATCACAACAATTTGGAGTTGATAACGGCTGTGGCCGATTCAACATTTTTGAAAAGGATGGAGCCTGTTGTCTTTTGCTTCTTATTAGTTGCTTGGAGTTGGTCTCTTTGGCCAGTCAACACTGCAACTTGACTTTCCAGCGATTGGATTTTAGATTGGAGTAGGGGAACATCAATGTAGTATCATTCCAACCATAAATCGCATTGGTCACAGGACAACTGTGTGGGTTTTGAAAGAGCAGGCGAGGGTTTGGACATATGGCTGAGGGTTTCGTTAGGCAATTTAATCCCCGGGTAACTGGGATCATTCCTTAGGCAGGGGGGAAGATTCATCATGAAATCATAAGGTGGTTCGGGGCATAAACCCTCTGAGTAAGGGTACTCGTTGGCTAGAAAACGTTCTATGTCAGAATCTGAATCCTCACTAAGGACAATAGGATTTGACTTAGCAGAGGGTTTAGGTTTGTTCCTAGCCATTATTGAAATAAGCTGAGCGTTCTTTTTACCCTTGGCATTAGCTGTAGGGTTTGCCTTAGCCTTTTTGATCATAGGTTTCTTTATAGCCTCGGCCCTCTCAGTTCCAATGTTTGGTAAGTCAATAGCAGGGTCGACTGAAGGCTTAGGAGAGGGAAATAGGATATGGAAGGGCACGGGTGGCTGAACATTGGTTTCAGTAATCACAGGCTTGTCAATCTGGACAGGGTCTGTATCATCAAAACCGTTTCGAGCAATGAAAGCTCTCCAACTATCACCGTGTAAACTCAAATGATAAACAATGATAAGTTTAATGAGTCCATGGTGGAACAGGCTACTGTCAGCGTTCTCCTTTTTAAACCTTTTTGGCATTTTATATAGGCTACGCTGAAAGTAAAAGGGCATATTCAATGATTATCCCATAAAATTCATTAGCAAACGCAGGTGGTAGAGAAACACAAGTCCATATCGACCCTCACAGGTCATGAATTGTTTGACTACCATCAAAGTATCATGCCACCGTGGTTTAAGTGCAGAGATGGACATACCTCTATCACAAGAGGTGACTTTGCACAAGACGAATAGTAGTGTCCAAGGCACCTCTTCGACCTTAGAATTTTTGAACCAACACTGTCCTGAGGAGGGTAACCCTATAGCAGAGCTGATAAATTTCTCGTCGATTTCCAACTGGATGTCACCCTCCTTGGCTCTATAGCCATCGAAAGTCATGGCGAACTTCTGTGCAACATAGAGATTAAAACCCTTGAATCACTGTACAAAGGTGAGCCACCTGTTTTCGTCCAAGTCGTTGCGGGCATTGTCAAACATTAACAAGGCTTGGTTGCCCTTTGGCTCGATTCGCACGATTGGTGCCATGGAGCCGAGCACACAGTAAGTCTAGGGTTTGTATCATAGCACCCACATGAGAAAAATGCACAAAGGGTTACTCGGACTAACAGAGGTGAATGGGGAATAAGGGATAGGCATAAATGCCATCGTGCGAAGGTGGTGGAGCTTATCTCTGCCATGCAAAATAGTTATTTCCAAAGTACAACCGCCAGCTTATAGCTATTCTACCCATTATAGCATAGTTCAACGGTCTTGTCACTAGGCCGACCAATGAATCCAATGGTAAGTGTATAAACCAACGCGCGTAATCAATGTTGTGCCATAGTTTTAAATCATCAACATTCAATTTAAAACCAATACCAAATATTTAACCATGCGCCAATGTATTGTAACAACTCATATCAATGTGCCAATGGGTGGTCATATAATCAACATACCAATAGTTATGAAAACATAAACATAGGCATTGTATTAAAAAGATATATATGAAATATTTAACCATAACACCTATGTATTTTCATAAAACCAAAGGTCAAGTAGTTCAAATAACATATAAATCCAAGAGCCAATGTATTACAAATTCAATGAAACCAAGTCACAAAATCAATCGAAGCATGAGTACCGATCAAAAGATCTTGCCAATTGGATAATGATAAGTGCAATGTAAGAGCAATAGGCATTTTGACAAGAAGGATCATGACAGTTTAAATAATGATTTCAATGCGACTTCGAAAGACTTAAGTTTTCACACTTACAGTCGTGAAAACAAAATGAAGGTAAATGTGCAAATGTCGCAAAAGAAATAAAAATGTCATTTATTTGAAAATTGCGACGAAAAAATGATGTTTGTAAAACATGGGTGTAGGCAGCGTATAAGACAAAAGAAAAATGCGGATTAGCTGCCAACAAGTCTCTAGTGGTCTCTAGAAGATCTAGAAGCCTCTCCCAAGCCTCCTCCAAGAGCTATATAATAAAGGAAAGCCTTGGGAAAAGGGGGGAAGAATGGAATAGTATTGTTATTTTTTCCAATTGCAAAGGTATCCATCATCACAGCCAGAAGTCAGTGAATCCTAGCCTAAGCAAGGAGTTGCAAGGAGAGGCAAGGAGCAAGGAGGCTAAAGGAGCTCGCATCAGCATTTGAGGTATGCATGTCTTGACATAATGTTCTTATGATTAATAATAGATCAATGGTTTTACCTCCATTTTATTTGTGTTTTGTCATGAATGAATTGGATCTGATTATATAATTGATTAATCAAGGTATATCTAAGTCATTAGTGATTATTCTTAACACTAGAGAAAGGAAAAATGTTGGTAGTGTTTGTTACTTGTGTGCAAGAAGTAGGTGATAGGAGCTAGAGTTGGAGTTGCAGATCTACACCATCTAGGACACTCAAGGACAACCCTCAGAAAAAAAATTATGTTGATATACTCCCTTTTAGTGTAGATAATTGTTTTCCTTCTATATCTAGGAGAACCATAGGAAATATAGCCCCTTTTTGTCTAGGATTGCTAGGCTAATCCTAGGGAGGTCTTGTTGACTATTCAGTGATATCCTTGTGAGAAATCTTCCCATAACAGTTGGTTGTTGATTCCTCCCTCCATGCATGTTTTACATGTCATCGATTGCCAAATTATCCCTTCACTTTTTATCTTCAGTTGTTGGTCGTTAAATTTAACCTTCCAAAGTTTTTCCTTTGTGGTTGGTTGTGAAATTCACCTTTAACTATTTATTTTAATTTCTAGTCTACCCATTTCCGTCGGGGTTCTTTCTTGGTAGACTTCACCTTTCTTCATTCGAATGACAATCATTTCTAGTCAACCCGTTCCACCCACACTTTGACTGGGGTATCTTTTTGTCGGTTTGACTCCCATGGTCGACCCCACTTTGGTGGACTCAACTTGGTTGACTTGCCTTTCTTCCAACCTGACTTTCATTTGACTCGACTTGGATGAGCCATAATTTTGTTGTGCATGTATAAGAAGTTTATTGATGTTTTAGATCTTGTTGGGTGTTTTTGAAAGTTGTTGGGTTAATTTCAAATAGCTTGGGAATATTTAAAAACTGTTGGGCATATCTAAAGGTTTTGGGGTAAATTTCTACTTGCTTGAGCATATTTATAAGTTGTTGGGAGAATTCAAATGTTGTCAGACGTGTTTAGATGATGTCTGGAATTTTTTTTGATGTTGTGGGTTGTCCAATTTTCCCTTTAGACATTTATCTTCACCGTTGGTTTCCAATTCTCCCTTTGAACATTTATTTCCACTACCAGTTGACCCAACTTATCCATTGAGTAGTTTTCCTCACGATCGACTGACTCATTCCATTGGGATATATTTTGGTCTACTCATCTACCTTAGTGAATATGGTCTTAGTAATTGTTTGAGAATCATATTTACAATCTATTGGACAACAAGTTATTCAGAGGAGAAACCTAAGATTGGTTGGCTCCTTGAGAACAAATAATTTACCACTACAATGACAATTGGTTTGGGGTGCATAGAAAAGCTTGAGAATACAGGGGTCAACATCTAGTTGTAGTGTGTAGGGTAAAATAAGGGAAATACCTTGCAACATACATAGAAGAGAGATCTTTGTGCACACAGAGGAATGGAGGCCTAGTGGATTTTGTACGAGAGAGCTTTATATAAGACTAAAACATAGAACATATTTTAAAATTTCTGCATAACATCCATGTTGGTGAAGCGAGTGGGTTATAAACCTCATGTTTATGGATGAGATGGTATTAGAGAAATTGAATCCTTGATTGTGACTGCTACTAGGACTTTGAATATAACATTGCATACCTCAACAAGGGTAAAGCAAGAAGAGACAAGTTGGAATACTTAATGATCAACAATTTGTTATAGCAAGATTTTCCTCACTCTATGCAATCTTGCACATAAGGCCTTTTTCCATTTCCCCATGCAGAGTTATCATCCCTGTTTGTAAAATCCGAAGTCAAAAATAAATATTTTTCCACATGTACGCATCTTGTTATCATCCCTGTTTGTAAAATCCGAAGTCAAAAATAAATATTTTTCCACATGTACGCATCTTGTCTACTATACAACACGCCTATACGCAGGCTACTCCACTACAACCCGCGTACATCGGGATTTGTGCCAAAAAATGAAAATTAATGTCGGGTTTCCATGTCAAGAAAGGATATCTATGATCCTTGGCCTTTCAAATACTGGAAACATTCCAAATCGACCCTTCAGTTCCATTTTCAAGGCTATAAATGGGCCAATTCCGAGCTATGGAATGAGGAGAAATAATTCAACTTTGAGAGCAAAGTTACTATGGAGAAATTATTTACTTCATATTGAGTCTGCATCCCTTTGTCCTTTAATTCTGAACATAGTGTTCAACCCCCAATCTCTTCCCTTATTGAGTGAGAACCTCATTGTTTCTCTCTTATGAGCTTGCCTTTGGTGTAGGATTGAAGTGGTGGAGGCCCAGCTGGAAGGAGCTTAGTTTCTTGGTTCTGAATCATGCCGACACGAAAGTTTGTAACATTTTCACTTTTGCTGATCATATATAAATAGAAATACTCTTTTCCCATCCAATTGATATCTTGCAAATATATTGAATTATTATTCCATGGGCATATTTGTCATGTTTATTAATGGATTATGCTATTGAATGTGATAACATTATATAATATCACCATATGCTTGCTTTGCTTGGTTGTCGAGGACTAGTTGCAGGTATATTTCTTTGGGTCAAGTGCTCAACGGTGGACTTCATCAAATGTTTGGACAAGGTAGGCCTTTTATTGTGTCTTACTAGCATATTTTTTTATATACAATACTTGAGAAGAGAGTTGATTTCTACAATCATTTCCGTCTGTTGTGGTTTACCCTAGCCATAGAGAGATTTTCCTCGTAACATAATTCTCTGCTTCGGGAGGAGAATGAGCACTTGAAAGAGTAGGTTCAAATGTTCAATAATAATTTTTAAGAATGTTAAGACTCCCTCACCGTAGTCAGAATAGATTGGGAAAAGCACAAAGTGCAGCTTGTGTATTATTAGTCTCTAAAGTTGCACTTGACTATGAGAGGGCAAGCTAGGGCATCAATAAGTTATTGCAATGGTTTTATGGATAAATATTTAAATTGGTTTTTTAACTGGTCTGGAGGTTTGGGTCAATGATAATGTATGAAATAAATTCACAAAGGAAAAATAAAATCCATATCTCACTGAATTAGTAAATTGTAGTCAATTCAATAATTAGATAGAAAAAGAATATGAAAGATAAATAAGTATGTAAGCTTTCAATTTGTCCACTCACATATGAAACTCTTAATCGCAAATATCATTCAAGAGAAAAGGGACATGTACTTGAAAACAAATATGATTATGAACAAGAAAACAACATAATTTCCACTAACTTACTCACAAACATAAAAAAATCAAATGCTTAGCACAAGATTAACATGCATTCAAGTAAGAAAAAGATAGAAAATAGACAAGAATAGAAATCTGACCATCAAAAATCCTTTTCCATTTAGTATCAAGTTGAAATATTTCTTTGCTTTACAATGTCTTCTCAAAACTGGCTAATGCTTCCCAACCAATCAACCATTCATCCTGTCTATCAGATATTATTTTAAACAATACATTCAATTTTAAGAGATCCTACTTTCAAGATCACAGTTAATATAGGATCTTATTTTCTAGATGACATTTAGGAGATACATCCTTTTATACATATAGTTTGAACCCCTTAATATTAACCTTTAGATAATGGCACAAAAATAGACTAGTTCCTAAAGTAATGAGATGTTCAAATATCATATAATATAAAGTGGATCTGAAGCTGAGCTGGTCCTCCCAGATGGCCTAAAGAATAGGGCTCTAGTCATGTTGAACAAACTCTTTACATATTCAAAAGTATCTTATCACTTATGCAGATCATAACAACTTGTTTCAAAACCTTAGTATAGGTAATTTTGAATCATCAAAAGGTCAAAACTGTAGGATGTCTATAGTGTGAAGCCTTCACTATATGATAACAATAGAACATGTGGTCTTAATTTGTTTTAGTTTAGTCTTCAAAACCACATTGTGCCAATACAATATGATATTTTCTTCTCTTACCTATTTGAGCAAAACTTGTTGATGCGTCTTCTTCTTTTTTACCTTCTGCAACTTTTCTTGTTGTTTAATATTCCACTATTCTAACATGTATTTTTCTTACTTCATGTACCTGATAGTAGATTTTAATTCTTTTACTCTGTCATATTCATCTCTTATCTCCATTCTAAATTCAATATGTTCTTTAACTGGTGCAGGTTGGTTCAAGTCGATAGAGAACCTAGGATTTTCATCCTTGGACTCATGTTTATAATTCTTATAAGATGAACTTCCAACAATCTCCCCTTGTTCAACATTATCTGACACTATAATCCCTTGTGAATATTTCAACACTGTCTCTAAGAAATAATCAAATTCTGATTTGATCGCAGCCTCAAATGGATTATCTTGAAGATCTCTTGAACAACCTTCTTTTAGATATGATTTGGGGAAGGTTTCGGTCTTTATCCCTAGATTTTTAGTGGCTCTAGTTAAATGTTTCATAGGGTGATCTTCTACCTGTTTTCCCTTCCCATGCCTTTTTTGTTCTTCCAAATTATCATAATCATCTCTAGGATCTATTTTGATCTTTTTTCCTTTGTATCAAGAAATTATAGGCAACTGTGCCTTTTCCTCCCCTACACTTTTTGTTGTGTTATCATCTATAAAAATTACATTTTCCTCTTTAAGAGAAGGATTAAAGAGGGATTTTGATTTCAACCTTAATTTATTGGTTACCCTAGTCTTAGACCTGCTAGGACAATTTACCACTATTTTACCTTTTCTTGCTTTGTTCACCTGCAACTGGTTCCTTTTGTTTCTTCTTGGATTGTCTGAGTTGCTGCTTATTAGACCATCTGAGCTAGATTATTTTATTGTCTTTAGGCTCATCTTTTGGAACAAGAAAATGACTGTCCAACTCTAGCTCTGTTTTTTGCTTCTTTTCCCGTGTTATGGTAGTCTTGACTACAGGGAAAGATTTAGTTAATGCCTTTGTCTCCTGCTGCAATTGTAGTTTTCTTTTACTATATCGAGTGACTCTAACCACATGAGAACTCTCCTTCTCTATAGCAATAGGGGTTTTAGAAATTTTATTTTCCTTTGTTGATTTATGTTTTGGAGACAATTTAGGTTTGGGTTCCTGTTCTTTCAGTTCAAGGGATTCTAGTAACCAATCCCAGGAACGATTCACTTCATCCAATGCATACATAACTAATAATTTTATCAATATTCGGTGAAAAAGGCTCTCAATGGCAGTTGCAGGGTGATATTGTATCCTTTTAGACATTTTTGTAAGGATTTTTAATAAAAAGAATGGTAAATATAGAGGAATGTTACCATTTAAGTTCATTCACAGTCCGATGTGATAAAGATGAACAAATGAAAAACTTCCTTCATAGGTAATATACTTGCGAATCACTATCAGGGAACTTTTCCATTCCTTCTTCAACCAGCTCTCTAGGATACCTTGACTCTAGTTAGGATCTTGGTGTTCTGGGAGAAAAAATTGGTTGACAAATTGCATTGGCATCTCCTCCTTCTTCCACCACCTCTCTCCATACAAGGATAGCCTACATGTTGTCCCGATTGAATACTTAGTTACATGAATTAAAACATTTCCCACCACAATTGTGAATCCATCAAAGTTCTGAGCAAACATTAGAGAAAATTGTTCATGATAACCATGTAACATTGAGCAGAAATTAAACCATCCTGCTCTTTTGAACCTCTCCAAAATATCTAAGTAAGATTCAAGAAAATCAATGTCCTCTGGTTCTAGTCAAGAAATTTTCCCTCTCATCTTAGGTGCCATAATGCAGATTAATGAATTTTAGAGTCTGTCTAGGGTTTCTGTCAGCAGGAAATAGAGATCTTATGAAAATAATGTGGATGAGGTTGGTGACTTGCAAAGCTATAATGAAAACTTCAGGCGTAATCTGTCAACAATCAGATCATGAAACCAACAAACCTGTGATATGATTTCAGGGTGGATGAGTACAATCCCAATATCTTAGAATGAGTATAATATTGAGGACATGATTTAGATATTTAATCATCAATCATGCTGGCCTTTAGGATGAGATCTTGCGTGTCTTCTAACATGATTTTGTAAAGTGGCACATGAAAAAAGATGATTTTTCCTAGAGCTAGAAGAATAGCACTATTCTTGTAGCACCATTTTCCATAAGCCACAATTCAAATTTGAAAAGAGAAAAGGACTTGTGATTTGATGGGGAGATTCTAAACAATCTAATTCTACCTTAATCAAACTAAAACATGGTAATAAACACACAAAACATATAATTCAATCTCAATTTAACACTGTAGAAGCATAGAACAAAGTGCAAGAAAATGCTAGAAATGGACAAGGAAGGGAAGAGAATAGCTCAGCAGTCATTAGCAAAGTTAAGGAATAACACTAGCTCCTTTTGGGGATAATGTTTCATAGTGAAACTTTGAGAACTTGTTGACCAATTCCTTTACCTCCCTGATCATTATAAAACTTAACTGAAATTTATTTCCTTGCTCTACCATCCTTTAAAATCTAAAGATGAAAACCACAAACTACAGAGTAGTCTTTCCATTGGGTTTGTGGAGTCTTATATAAATCAACCAACTAATCACACCAAAAAAAACAAAACATATGTACAAACTGAAAACCCTTGGCTAGTTTTAACATAATTAATGTTTTAG
>ML779083.1:1138980-1157756 GCA_009831015.1 Picea engelmannii | reverse complement strand
CCCCCCCCCCCCCCCAATATTTCACTGCCATCCATATTGTGTAAGAGGAAAGTATTGTTATGCATAATTTTAAAAATATTGAAAGGACCATACCATAAATTATCAAACTTAACATGTTTAGCTTTGTCCTCTCTTCTGGCATCCCATCTCAACCCAAGATCTCCTTCAAAAATATCCTTTTTTGTCTTCTTATCAAAAGTTACCTTAACCTTGTTCTGGTAAACAATAGCTTGCTAATGGAGTTTTTCTCTATTCTGTTGAGCTTCTATGATCTGGAAAATTCTTCTTTGAATATCATTGGGCTCTTCTAACTCTTTTTGTAAAAAAATTAGAACAGGTACACCAAGTTGAGTTGGAAACACAGCCTCTGAAACCATTTGAAAAGGTGAAGTTCCAATGGATTTCTTTGTACTGATCCGATCATCCCAAAGAGAAAATTTCAATTTAGAATCCCATGATCTCTTATTTTCAGTGAGCAACCTTTTAATGATCCTTATAAGGACTTTATTGGATGATTCTACTAATCCATTGTGTTGAGGATAGTAAGGAGTGGAGTGAACCAGTTTGATGTTGTACTTATCACAAAATTGAATCATTGCATTAGACTTGAAACCCTGGGCATTATCAGTAACCAACTTTCTTGGACACCCAAATCTCGAGAAAATGTTCCCTTCAAGAAAATTCATGATTACCTTGTCTGTTGCATTTGATGCAACTTCAATCCATTTTTTAAGATAATCTGTGGCCGTGAGTATCCATTTGTGTTGTCCAGAAGATGGAGGATGAATTTCTCCAATGAAATCCAAACCCCACTATTGAAAAGGTCCATGGGAAATAATGAGTTTCATAGGCATAGACATAAGTTTCTGTTTTCCTGCAATATTTTTACATGGTTCACATGTCCTGACTTGATAAAACACATCAGAGAACAATACAAGCTAGTAATAACCTTCTCTTAGTATTTCAAAAGTTGTGGCTTTCCAATGATGATGGCCCCCACAAAATCCTTTGTGTAAGTCATTGAAAACATGTTTTTATTCATTTTCATCAACACATCTCAGCAAAATTCCATTAGGATCTCTCCAAAAGAGAAATTGATTGATGATGCAGTACTTTACAGTTTTAAGATTAAGAGACCTAAACTTGGATTTATCTAAATCAGGAGGAGATTAAAGATTTTGTAGAAAATGAACAATATCCTTGTACCAGGGAGAAGAAAGATATTTGTTGCTTACCTGTGAATCAGTTTGTTCAATCTGTAAAACTGAATTTATTGATTTGTTGGAGATGTAATGCAACCCAATTGCTTTACAATTTGATTATGTCAGTAATTTAGCAAGTCTCTGTCCTTTGATCAATTTAGTAGGATTTATGACCATGTTATATTCTAGAATCTTAGTTATCCATATTCCCCTTTTTCCTTCACTATCTAGTTGAACCAGAATTTCCCTGACAGCACTACTTAGAACATATGCAATAATCTCATAATGCAGGACATAGATTTTGAATGACTTCAAGGCTTTGACCAAAGCATAGGCCTGTTTTTCCATGATATCATACTTTAATTCTGAATCCCTTAAAGTCTTACTGAAGAAAGAGATAGGTTGTTCATACCCTTCATAATTTCTTTGCAAGAGAACAACATCAAAGGTATCTTCAGATGCAAATGAAAAAATAAAAAACTCCTTAGAGTAATTAGGACTGATGAGGACAATAGCCTTAATTAAATTTTTCTTAATATTTTCAAATGATTCCTTTGCTTTAGGCATCCACTTGATCTCTGCATATTTCTTCAACATATCAATAATATGTTGCATAATATCTGTATCAAAAAACTTAAGGTCTTCATAAGACCAAGCAAAAACATCAGCAAATTGTTTCATCAAACTTACATATCTGTTCATCTATTTTTCTGGTAATTTCTTGGATAACCTCACCATCTTTGGTTTTGAATTAGAACTGATATAACAATATACCACTTCAACCTCCTCTGTTTGAATAACAGTCTTTTTAGACACATCATTATGGTCAAATAATCTCTCAAGGGGAACTAGGCCCTTTGGCAAATGATTGGTTTTCAACTCAATAATTTTATGGCCAACAATGTTGTTCTGAAAAATATCAGCATAATGAACTTCTACATCATCATTTTCATTTTCTTGATGTATGGAAATGGAAAAAAATTCATCAATGGTCTCTAAAAATATTTTAATCTCTTGGTCATATTTAAACACCTGCCAATTTCTTATATTGTCTGGTATAGAAGGTCTGTGTCTTCAACTTCAAATCTTAAATTTGGAAGTATTGGAGTTTTGAAATTACTAGCTACTAGAGCTAGAGAATCTTCCTGTTGATTAAAACTTCTATGTATAAAAGTAATATTAAAAGATAGGAAGAAATTCTCAACAAAATCCCATACTTCATTCCTGTATTGCTTTAACCTTTGTTGTTTGTCCTGGTATATATTCTTGAGTTGATGAATGATTAACTCTGAATCCCAAAAGATAAAATTTTATCAATGCCCATATCCTTAGCATCTTTCAAACCCAACAAAAGAGCCTCATATTCATTGATATTGTTTGTTGTATCAAACTCCAATTTGTATGACAGAGGAATGACTTCTTTGGAAGGAGAAATGAAAACAATCCTAGACCTAGAACCTTTGTTGGAACATGAACCATAAAATTACATCTTCCATATTGAATTTTCTGTATTTTTCTCTTCTACAGGTGTAACCTTCCTCGCTGATGCTTCAACTCTTTTATCACTGATGTGAAAAATGGAAGAACCAAGTTCATCTTCAACTGCATATATAGGATGATTACTGGGGTTTTCATGATCACTAACCAGGTAAGCCAACCTCACTTCCCTATACAATATTTGATGTTCTCCACCAAACACAGGTTTGGTGGCATAACTAAAATCCATTTGTAATGTACCTCCTACTTTCTTAGCCCATGATATTGATAATAACATTCCAAATTAAGGAGGTATATTAGCCACAATCACATCCAAAACTACACTTTTCATGGGTAACTGAGATAAAGTGACAACCATGTCTTTAATGACTCCCAGAGATTTAACCCTTCTAGAGTTAAATGAATATAGGTCTAGATAAGGATTAGTGATATCCAATACTAGCTCATCAATTACTTCCTTTGGCATGACATTGTGTGATGCTCCTAAATCAATTAAACAATTATGCAATATTTTTTTGTGAATATTCGGGGATATGTAGAAAGGAGGAGAGGCAATCGATCTATCCTCAATGTGTGGTCCAATGGTTATGGCGGGATTTTAATATTCAATATTTATGGTATCAAAAAAAGTGACATGAGTAGGGGATTGTAAGGCTTTCAAAACAATTTTTCTAAAAGGATCAGTCTTCATCAATTCCACTAGGGGTATAGGGATTTTGATATGATTGATTTCATTTTCAGATTCCTTTACCTCTGTAGTACTAACCTTGACAGGTTGTTTTTGTTGCTGATCAGTTTTAGCCCCTGCTTCTTCATTGGATCTTGATTTTGCTGAAGTATTTGTCTTTTTTGCTTGAACAAGTGTGTCTACCTTTGATCCACTTGTTCTGGATCTAAGGTCATAATTTTTCCTTTTAAGTTCCTTCTGAGAAATCTCTTCAACATCTTCTTCCTCAAACTGATTCAGTATAAAAGCATCCTCATAATCTTGTTGTGTTAGATGAGTGGAAGATAGTTATGTATAATTTAAATGAAATGCGACATCCTCCTTCGTATCATCAATTTCTTCAACTTCTTCCACTGCATTATTTTGAAAAGGAGGAAAAACCCTTTGATCCTCTTGATTTCTCCTTTCCCTTGGAAAAATTTGAGAAACATTTTTAGGCCTTCTGAACTGATTGGAATTTCTATATCCACCTTCCTGTGCAGGTCTACTAGATTGTTTTGTTTCCATATTCAACCTAGCCATTTCAGATGTCAAGGTTTTCAACATTTTGGCCATTTAATCAATCTTGGAGTCAGATGTTATATGAGAAGAAGAAGGAAGTTCTTCTCTCTGTTTTTTCTTGTCTCTGACACTCTTTTATTTTAGTCTCTCTGTTGCCATTATATTGGATTCTATTTCAATGGCTTCTTCTTGCATTAAACTCGAAGTTACAAACCTTCTTTATTTTAACAATAGAGAAAAATAAGCATCAAAAGCATTGGCAAAAGTAATTTTGGCAGATGTTTCTGTGGGTTTGATTTCATATGGAATCTTACTATACATTTTATTGAATATTTTCATAAAATCTGATATAGATTCTCCTTGTTTTCTTTTCAAAGTTCCAAATTTAGTGATATAATACAAGTAATCTTTCTTATCTCCCCAATGTCTCAAAATGGTGTCATCTAGTTCCTCAGTACCAACAAAAGAATTGGGAGGGAGTGTTCTGAACCATTTCCTTGCTTCTCCATCTAAATTTTGCACATAAGTCTCATCCAAACATCTGCATGCTCCACATTAAAATTATCTGCAAAACTGTGGAAAGAGTTTAAGTGCTCTTCAACAATGACTTCCCCCTCTCCATTGAATCTTGGAAAATGATTCATATAATCATTAGGTGGGAAGGCATACAATACTTGTGGTAAAATAAATGGTGCATATCTGGCTGCAACAATTGCATCCATCCTATTTACAACCATATTTATCACAACTCATGTTTGAACTTTAGGAATAGACAAAATTTGAGATGTAGAAAGAGAAACAGTCCCTTGGGTAGAAAAATTGGTTGAGATGATATAAGTTTTTGATCTTCAAATGATGAAATTAGAGGTTTCTTTTCTGAATAAGGATGGGAGGAAGGTTCCAGTAACAAAGGATTTTCAAGGGAACGAAATTGTGGTTTAGCTTCTCTAGATGAACTAGATTGGGGTGATGAAGATAAAAGTGCATTAGGTTCATTTTTAGTATCTTTGGTAAAATCCCTCAAAGATCTAGCTATAGATCAAGTGTTTTCTTGTTCTTCTTCAATAATCTCAACAAATAATTTCCATTCCTCTAAATTCAATTCAGAGATAGTTGAAAGAAAGGATACAATTGAAGGTTGAACAATAGGCTTTGTTTCAATTTCAGGTACAAATTCTACAATTGGAGGGTTATTAATAGGTTAGAAGATTGTCCTTGAGCACTTGTAGAATAAGATTTATCTTTTGGAGAGCACTGTTCTTGAGCACTTTTAGATTTTCTCAATAACTTCTTAGGATCAGACACTGCTGGAACATGTTTAGGATCTAGGATTTTTCTGGTCACTTGTCTCTTTATAGATGATGATAAGGTTAGAGGAGGTTTAGGTCCTTTACCTTCTCTTTTAAGAGCCAAATTGCTGTAGAGGAGTCGCCAAGTGAATAATACAGTCACATAAAAGTGTCTAAATTCTTGTCCACCATCAATATTTAGATCTGGTCTTTGTCGTTCTCCTAGGGAAAAATATTTAAATGGTTTTTTAACTAGTCTGAAGGTTGGGGTCAATGATAATGTATGAAATCAATTCACAAAGGCAAAAGAAAATCCATATATCACTAACTTAGTAAATGGTATTCAATTCAATAATCAGATGGAAAAGGAATATGAAATATAAGAAGTATGCAAGCTTTCAATTTGTCCACTCACACATGAAACTCTTAATCCCAAATATCATTCAAGAGAAAAGAGACATGTACTTGAAAACAAATCTAACTATGAACAAACAAATAACATAATTTCCACTGAATTACTCACAAGCAGAAAAAAATCAAATGATTAGCACAATATTAACATGCATTCAAGTAAGAAAAAGATAGAAAATAGACAAGAATAGAAATCTAACCATGAAAGAGCCTTTTCCATTTAGTATCAAGATGAAATAGTTCTTTGCTTTGCAATGCCTTCTCAAAACTGGCTAATGGTTCCCAACCAATCAACCCTTCATCATGTCTATCAGATCTTCTTTTAAACATTACATTCAGTTTTAGGAGATCCTACTTTCAAGATCAAAGTTAAGATAAGATCCTAATTTCTAGATGATATTTAGGAGATACATCCTTTTATACATATAATTTGAACCCCTTAATCTTAACCTTTAGATAATGGAACAAAAATAGACTAGTTCCTAAAGTAATGAGATATTCAAATCTCATAGAATACAAAGTGGATCTGAAGCTGAGCTGGTCCTCCTAGATGGCCTAAAGAATAGGGCTCTAGTCATGCTGAACAAACTCTTTACATATTTGAAAGTATCTTATCACTTATGCAGATCATAACAACTTGTTTCAAAACCTTAGTATAGGTAATTTTGAATTAGCAAAAGGTCAAAACTGTAGGATGTCTGGAGTGTGATGCCTTCACTGTATGATAACAACAGAACCTGTGGTCTTATTGTGTTTCAATTTAGTCTTCAAAACCACATTGTGCCAATAAAATATGATATTTTCTTCTCTTACCTCTTTGAGCAAAACCTGCTGATCCTTCTTCTTTTTTACCTTCTACAACTTTTCTTGTTGTTTAATATTCCACTATTCTAACATGTATTTTTCTTGCTTCAAGTGCCTGATGGTAGATTTTAATTCTTTTACCCTATCATATTCATCTCTTATATCCATTCTGAATTCATGATGTT
Organism: Picea engelmannii; assembly: GCA_009831015.1. Lineage (NCBI taxonomy): Eukaryota > Viridiplantae > Streptophyta > Pinopsida > Pinales > Pinaceae > Picea > Picea engelmannii. The sequence goes on along the minus strand of ML779083.1, from coordinate 1,151,140 downwards.
CTTTAATTGGTTCAATTTGGTTCAAGTTGATAGAGAGCCTAGGATTTTTAGCCTTGGACTCATGTTATAATCCTTATAAGATGATTTGCCAACAATCTCCCTTGCTTCAAAATTATCTAACACTATAATCCCTTGTGAATCCTACAACTCTGTATCTAAGAAATAATCAAATTATGATTTTATCTCAGCCTCAAATGGATTATCTTCAAGATCTGTTGAATAACCTTCTTTTAGAGATGATTTGGGTAAGGTTTCGGTCTTTATCCCTAGATTTTTAGTGGTTGTGGTCAAATGTTTCATATGATGATCTGCTACTTGATTTCCCTTCCCATCCCTTTGTTGTTCTTCCAAAGTATCATATTCATATCTAGGCTCTATTTTGATCTTTTTTCCTTTTTATGAAGAAATTGTAGGTGACTGTCCCTTTTCCTCCCCTGCACTTTCTATTGTGTTATCATATATAACAATTACATTTTCCTCCTTAAGAGAAGGATTAAAGAGGGATTTTGAGTTCAACCTGAATTTATTGTTTACCCTAGTCTTAGACCCGCTAGGACAATTTACCACTGTTTTACCTTCTCTTGCTTTGTTCACTAGCAACTGGTTCCTTTTATTTCTGCTTTGATTGTCTGATTTGTTCCTTATTAGAACCTTTGAGATGGATTCTTTTACTATCTTTAAGATTCATCTTTTGGAACAAGAAAATGACTGTCCAACTCTACCTCTGTTTTTTTCTTCTTTTCGTGTTCTTTTTCTAGTTTTGACTACAAGGAAAGATTTAGTTAAGACCTCTCTCTCCTGCAACAATTGTAGTTTTCTTTTACTAGATCAAGTGACTCTAACCACAGTAGAAATATCCTTCTCTATAGCAACAGGGGTTTTATAAATTTTCTTTTCCTTTGTTGATTTATGTTTTGGAGACAATTTAGGTTTGGGTTCCTATTCTCTCAGTTCAAGGGATTCTAGTAACCAATCCCATGAACGATTCACTTCATGCAATGCATACATAACTAATAATTTTATGAATATCTGGTGAAAAAGGATCTTAATGGAAGTTGTAGGGTGAGATTGTATCCTTTTAGACATTTTTGTCAGGATTTTTAAGAAAAAGAATGGTAATCATAGAGGAATGTTACCATTTAAGTGCATTAATAGTCTGATGTGATAAAGATGAACAAATGAAAAACATCCTTCACAAGTAATATACTTGTGAATCACCATTAGAGCAGTTTTTCGTTCCTTCTTCAACCAACTATGTGGGATACCTTGACTCCAGTTAAGATCTTGTTGTTCTGGGAGCAAAAACTGGTTGACAAATTGCATTGGCATCTCCTCCTTCTTCCACCACCTCTCTCCAAACACGGATAACCTGCATGCTATCCCGATTGAATGCTCAATTACATGAATTAAAACCTTTCCCACTATAATTGTGAATCCATCAAAGTTCTGAGAAAAAATTAAAGAAACTTGTTCATGATAACCCTATAACATTGAGCAGAAATTAAACCATCCTTCTCTTTTTAACCTCTTCGAAATCTTTAGGTGAGATTCAAGAAAATCAATGCCCTCTAGTTCTAGTTGGGAAATTTTCCCTCTCTTCTTAGGTGCCATAATACAGATTACTGATTTTCAGAGTCTGTCTTGGGTTTCTATTAGCATGAAATAGAGATCATATGAAAATGTTGTGGACGAGGTTGGCGACCTGCAAAGCTATAATGAAAACTTTGGGTGTAATCTGTCAGCAATCAGATCATGAAACCAACAAACCCATGATATGATTTTAGGGTGGATGGGTACAATCCTAATCTCTTCGAATGAGTATAATACTAAGGACACAATTTAGATATTTAATCATCAATCATGCTGGCCTTTAGGATAAGATCTCTGGTGTCTTCTGACATGATTTTGTAAAGTGGCACATGAAAAGTGATGATTATTCCTAGTGGTACAAGAATAACGCTATTCTTGTAGCGCCCTATTCCATAAGCCATAATTCAAATTTGAAAAGAGAAAAGGACTTGTGATTTGATGGGGAGATTCTAAACAATCTAATTCTACCTTAATCAAACTAAAACATGGTAATAAACACACAAAACATATAATGCAATCTCAATTTAACATTGTAGAAGCATAGAACAAAGTACAAGAAAATGCTAGAAATGGACCGGGAAGGGAAGAGAATAGCTCAACAGTCATTAGAAAAGTTAAGGAATAACATGTACCATGGTGAGAAGCTCAACCAAATTGACAAATGGCAAGAGGATAGGTTTGACGCAGATGATGACACAATTGCAACAAGAGTTGGAAAAGAAGGAGAGGGCTTGGCAAGGATTCAAGCAACTGTCCAATAGCAGAAATAAGAAAAGAAAAATTCCATTTCCATTGTATATGGTAGCACCATGATTGAGACCACCTCAGTAAGCTCACATTCCATAAACACTTATCTAGAGAATATTTGTGAATTCGAGAAGAATACCAAGGGTATTGTCTCAAAATTTCTAAGGAAAATGGGTTGTGATGGACAAGGGATAGGAAAGAGTATACAAGGCATCATGACCCCCATTATAGTCACACATTGGGACAAACATGAAGTCCTAGGATTTGATGGAAGAAGTGAAAATTCCATCACCATGAAGAAAACCATTTTTGTGAAGGCAACTGACATGCCAAAGTTGTCTTTCTCATCAGGAGAAGGAGTAGTAGCAGTGAGTGAAGGTGTCAACTCATCACCACCTCAGCCTCGAGGTAGATTGAAGGAGAGAAATGATAAGGAGAGTTTGCAGAATCAACCCACACCAACACTCAAATACAACAACACACTAATCAATGTAAGTAAGAAGAGGAAGAAGAAAAAGAAAACCAGGAGGTCCACATCAAACAAAACATCTCTTATTTTTCACTGCTGCAAGAAGAGAGGCCATGACATTGCGACTTGTTGGTATGTAGATGCATGTTCTTTTTGTGGAAATGAAGGCCATTGTGAGGAATCTTGCTGGAAGAAGCAAGCCATATTATGTAGGCCTGATTGCTTTCAAAATTTGAATGACAAGAAGGATTCCCATATTCAATAGCATACATAGAGGAACATGGAGAGGAGAAGTATGTCAAGAAGTCCTTGGAGAAAAAACATGAAGTTTTTCCACCACTATAATTTGATTGGTCACTGGGAAGGAAAGTGTTGGTGAAATCATCCAGAGCTTCACCCTAGACACCACACAATTAGGAGAAGGGTGTGGAGAGTGAAGATTGAGGAAGATGAAGAGTTTTATGCATCTCTAGTCCAAGTGACAAAATTTGTCCAAGGAGAGATAGCGACACATGAGAGAAGAAAAATACAAGAGAAGGAAAATAGGTTGATGCCAAGAGCATACACAATCTTATTCTTGTATCCAACATTACATCCGAAGAACCCCATCTTGGATTTGTGTCAGAGAATGGTGCATGGAGGTCAATGACCTTAGAGGAGACCTTGATAAATCCATGGTGTGCATACAAGTATGGGTTGACATCTATTTCATTACATGTTGGTCTAAGAGTGGCTTTATAGATGATGGACAAGCTCCTACAACCAACATCTAGGGGTATGTAGGTCAATCATTAGAATGAAATGGATGCAAAGGGTTATTTCTTTGATGAGAAGAAACTGATCTTAGCAGAGGAATGCAACCACACTTCCCTTGAGGATATTTTGAGTGATGTCAGCTTGTTGGGGTCACAAGAGACTAGAACAACATTTGATTTGGCTTCATGATTGCTGAGATGGAATGTCTCTAGGATAGAGAGGGAGATTGGAATGAGTATTGAGTCTAGAGTTCGAATCTAGAGTTTGCGGAGTTGAGATCCAGTGAGCATAATTCTGCAATGAAGGAACAAGTGAACCAAGACCAGAGATAGATCCATAGCCATAGACTAGAGCCTATATCCAGGGCCAGAGATAAAGTCAGAGTTGTTTCTAGGAGCTAGAGTCAGAGCCACATTCCAGAGGAGAAAACATAAGTACAATGGTCCATATTGGTTTCCTTAAGATTTTGGGGACCAAAAGCCTCTCAATGGGGAGGTGTGATTCGAAATGGATCCAAACTGATGAATGGGTGTAATACTCAGTACTTGTATTTTGTAAAGAAATGTAAATTTGAATGTACAATAGGACAAACAAATAAGATCATGAGAGAAAAATGCATAATTAAATGTAATTAAAAATTGAATATGAGAGAAGGCTGAGGAATGGGAAGTGAAGAGGCATGGCTATTGGCCTTCCCTTAGCCCCTAGATTTCCCTATTTCTTTAGCTACTCTCATTATCAAAGGGTTATTTTGGCCGAGAAAGGAAGAGCCATTAAAGCCATGAATGCAGTGTAACCAAATATTTCCATAATGAAAATATTCAGCCCCATTCGAAGTTGGTTTTTCCGATTTGGGTTTTCAATGAAACAATTCTGAGTTCATTGGTGACTGGTTGTGTTAGGTTTCACTGTGTTGAGTATTAGTTTGTTGTTTACTTCATTTATGAGATGAAAAATGGATTCCCTTGTGTTTATCTTAATGGTTTCCTGTAATTGGGTTTTAATGGAAATGAATAACCACGACCGTTATGGAGTGTCCATCGTTCATTCCATGTCAAAGTCGAAGATCAATGACTATTGAAATTTGTTTAATAGATGAGTTTACATTTCCTAGGGATCTAAATTAATTTCTAAGGAATTTTTATCTACAAGGACTATACTGTTTTCTCCCTATGTAGCTGAATTGTTCATGGGTTGATTATTTTCTCTTGTTGGTCGATTCCTTTATTTGGTCATCGACTTAGCTCCATTTGGTCGACTTGAATACCATTGGGTCAAATTTTTTAGTGCTGGGGAGTTTTCCATTTTCCCATAAATCTTAGATGACACATATATCAAAAGCTCAGGTTGTTTGGGCATCCATTAGCTACCCATGAACCATATACATGTTTTTACAGTTTCACCCACTACCAATTTTGCCCCAAACATTTTCCTCTATCGGTGAATGCTAGAATTGACCCCCAATACATTTTGAATCATTGTGGGTTGCCAAAATCACCCCAAAACGTTTTCCTACACAACTGGTTGTTGATTCCTCCCTCCAAGCATTTTTAACATGACGTCAGTTGTCAAATTTTCCCTTCACAGTTTCTCTTTAGTTGTTGGTTGTTAAATCCGACCTTCCATGTTTTCCCTTCATGGTTTATCATCAAATTCGCCTTTAAGTATTTATTTAATTTCAGTTCGACCAATTTCAGACGGGGTTCTTTCTTGGTTGACTTCACCCTTCGTCATTCAACTGATAGTCATTCCTAGTCGATCCATTTTTCCCACACTTTGGCCAAGGTTTCTTTTAGTCGGTTTGAATCCTATGGTTGACCCGAATTTGGTTGAATCAACTTGGTCTACTTGCCTTTCTTCCGACCCAACTTTCATTTGACTCGACTTGGACGAGACACAATTTTGTTGTGCATTTCTAAGAGGTTTCTCAACATTTTAGATCTCGTTGGGTGTTTTTGAAATTTGTTGGGTGAATTTTGAATAGCTTGGGTGTATTTAGAAGCTGTTGGGCATATCTAAAGGTTTTGGGGTAAATTCCTACCTGCTTGAGCATATTTAGAAGTTGTTGGGAAAATTCAAATGTTGTCGGGCATGTTCGGATGATGCTTGGACATTTTTTTGATGTTGTGGGTTGTCCAATTCTCCCTTTAGACATTTCTCTTCACCCCTAGTTGCCATTTTTCCCTTTGAGCATTTCTTTGCACTGCTAGTTGACCCAACTTATCCATTAAGTGGTTTGCCTCACCGTTGATCGAATCAATTCGTGGGGCTAACTTTTGGTCGACTCATCTACCTTAGTGAACATGGTCTTGGAAATTGTTTGAGGAGCAGATTTACAAGTCATTGGACACTAGGTTATTCATAGGATAAACTTGAGATTGGTTGGCCCCTTGAGAACATAGAATTTACCACTCCATTGACAACTGGTATGGGTTGTGCAAACAAGCTTGAGAATAGAGGGTTCACCAGTTGGTTGTAGTGTGCAGGGTAAAAGAAGGGAAAGACCTTACAATATAAAGAGAAGAGATATATTTGTGCACATAGAGGAACATAGGCCTAGTGGATTCTGTGTGATAGAGATTTGTATACAAGACTAAGACAATGAACATGTTTTTAAGTTTTCGCATAACATCCATGTTGGTGAAGCAAGTGGGATGTAAGCCTCTCATTTATGGATCAACAAAACATAGACCAATAAGTAGATGACACATGGTAGTTTGCAATACATAACATAGACTAAACATCAAATGGCATGTGCCATTGTTTGAGAGGCTCTAGAGAGATGACAAAACTTATCGGCCCCAACTGTTGTTTCTAATGGAGGTTTCAAGAACAATGTAGTGGTGATATATAAATAGAATATTTGAATTATCAGGTAAATTTAGATTTGAGCCACATTCTAGTTTATAATGTTTTGTTCGTGAGACCTTTTTCATCAAGGAATGTCAAAAGAAGAAAAGGAACAATGGAACAACATGTATTTCTTGATTGTAATTCTAGAATCAATCAACTTTTTTATTTTTTAAAAGTGCTAGAGACAATTTGTTTGTGAACGATAGTTGACACGTCCAACTCACAGTGAAAGGATTTAAATTATTGAACAAATTCTCTTTATCTTCATATATTCCATGAAAAAATATTTACCTTAGAGAAGTGACTTGTGCGAAATAACCATGCATATGTAGTGGTTCCTATGTTAGGTAGTTTGAAATATGGTTTTTGTTCTCTTATCATTTCCAATACCACCACCCCAAATCTATACATGGCATACTTCTCTAGTGACTCTATAATGTAAAACCTATCATAACTCAGTTGTCAATAGGAAATGAGGACAATGATCATTGGTTGTTATCAATGAATGTGAGTTGTATCATCACCAATATTTAAGGTAAACCATGCTACCTGAAATGACTTCTTGGTGGTTTGTAAAGGGGAAAACTTCCACTCCTACCAAAGGCCTTTAGGTTTTGGGGCATTAACTTGTTTCCTTACGTCCAAGGAAGGCGATCTCTTAGAAAATCAGAAACAATTTAATGTCTTAATCCAAGATCAAAAGACAGTTCTAGCCTAGATAGTATCCACAAGCGAGAAAGTGTCCCTTATGGTAATCATTGTGGGTACTTCCATTGGGGTCATGTGCTTTATAGTAGCATCTATCTTTCATCCCATACATGAGACTAGATACTACCATCGATTGTAGTTTAAATTCTTACCTATGAGGTATTATTCATGTAAATCTATGTAACTAGTGCATTGCATATAACAATTACTAAAGTAATTCTAAGTATCATTATCCTTCATTACTTTGATAGATAAACCACCTTGAAATGAAATGAATAATGAATGACTGAAATACAATGCCCATGAATTTGTTGGGTTGGGGTGTGTCGATCCCAACTATGATAAATAAGGTCATTGATTAGGTGGTGGTTGTTTCTTTGGATTCTTTGCTTGAACTTCATATGGCTCTTTGCTAGTTGGCATGTAGCCAAATAAAAAACAAGAGATAGTTCTCCTACCAAAATTACTCCTACCTGAATTTCTGCCAACCTTTGAGCATTCACTATAGGGGATTCCACATTTGCTCCTTTAAAGAAAGAAACTTGTGAATCCAACTCTATTCCTCCTCCTATTGTTCCCACCTACAACCAACCCAAAAATTGCAAAATAACCCCACATTCACATTCACAACAACTAAGCTAAAACTATTTGGATTGGAAGGAGTGTGAGGGGGAGTAATTATTTTCTATTGTGTCTTATCCTATCTTTAAACAACATTGGTTGTCTCATAAACTCTACTGTCAGCCTCCCAATAGATCCTCATGAAATGTTGATTCTTGGTCTCTGATATGCAAATTTGATCTCTTCTTGAAATGATATTGGGTAGAGGTATCCCCTATAATCTAGATCTCAATTTCTCTAACTTGATATTTAACACACTTACATAAACTACTATAAAAATTATGTGAAGAGGAAAAGATTTCACAATGTAACCTATCTCTTGATATTTGAAGCAATTCCTCTATTTATTTTCCCAATGGATACATAAATAAAACAATTACATGGATAATGTTATCTTATGCTCCATATATTGGGAAGAGGAAACACTTCATGTGTCAAACCCCATGGGTGAATGCAATATGTATATTTAAGAAAATAAATAAAATACAATTTAAGATATTGCAAGTTCTTATACTTGGTTTAAAATGTGAAACATGGAAGCCACCATTGAAATAAATTTAATGTTTTCCACTCATGCTTATCAATTCAAGGTGGATAAACTTGGTCTTTGAAAATTTTCAACAAAATACCTTTCATACCATGGAAAACAATTTCATAGGGATACCAAATGGTGAGTGCTTCTCTTAATGTTGTGGTTTTGTTTTAATTCCTTGCACCCACCCACCAAAAGTAAAAAGAAAAAGAAAGAAACTAGAGTGCAAGTTCTTCTAATTCCTTCAATGTTATGAACCAAACTCCAAAAAATAGCCAATAAATGATTCATTTCGAGGGGGAAACCTCCTTTTACAATATACGAAATGCAAAAGACACGATGGGATGCTTATACACATGATTATCCTTTATTATAAATAGGAGATAAAGTGAGCATGATGTAACCTACCACTAAGCCAACCTAATCATAACTAATAAACTAATAATAAACGAGTGTTAGGGCCTTAACATATTCCTCTCTTTTAAAAATATATTTTCTCTCAAAGCTTGGAATTGAGGGTGTTTCTTCATGAATTGTTCATTGCCTCATGTTGCTTCTTCTAGGAGGATTTTATTCCACTTGATTAGGTACTCCATAATGATTCTATTCTATGGAGATATAAAATTCCTATCTATGACTTTTTTCGGTTCAAGAATAAACTTCCCTTCTTCATCTAATTTTGGAAGTTCTATCTGCAGTGACATAGTTTGTCCCAAAACCCTTTTTAGGAAATATACATGAAAAACCTTATGAATGGGAGAAGAAGGAAAATCGAACTCATACACCACTTGCCCAATATTTCAAATAATCTTGTAGGGTCCATAAAATTTTGGAGCTAATTTCTAATTCTTTTTTTGTTTGAGAGTAGATTTCTTATAAGGTTGCAGTCTCAAAAATACCTAATCATCCTCATCAAATTGTCTTTCACTTCAATGTTTATCTTCTTGTTGCTTCATCATGTTTTCTACCATTTGAAGGTTTTCCTTAAGAATTGACAAAGTTTCTTTAGTATTTTCCATATGTGACTCTATTGCCTCCACTTTGGAATGGTTCTGCAAAAAGTATGAGATACCACGAGCTGGATATACATAAAGGGATTCAAATGAGGACATCTTAGTATATGTTTTATAGGTGGTATTATACCACCATTCTTCTAGGGGAAGCCACATCACCCATTGAGATTTCTTGTCTGAAGAATACCAACGTAGATAACTCTCTAAACATTTGTTAACTATTTTTGTTTGAACATTTGTTTGTCAATGATATGTTGAGATTATAGCTAGTGTTGTTCCACTTATCTTCCATAATTCTTTCCAAAACTTTCCTGTGAATTTCATATCTCCATCACTTACTACTACCTTAGGAAATCCATCAAGTATATGAAATTACTTCATGAACACTTCCACCACTAGACTTGTCATATATGTACTTTGAATTCCACAAAAAATGTGCATATTTTGTGAGTCTATCCACGACCACAAAAATGACATCGTTACCTTCTAATTTCAATAAATTTGTAATGAAATCAATTGATATATCTTCCCATATTTGATTAGGTATGTGTAAAGGTTGAAGTAACCCTGGAATTTTTATTGTTTCTCCTTTATTTCTTTGGAAAACTTGACATTCTCTTACAAATTTTTGAATGTCTTTATTCATTCCTTCTCCCAACTTTTGTTTTATTCTTTGATATGTTTTAAGGAACCCTGAATTTCCTATCATCAAAGAGTTATAAGACTCCCTTAATATTTGTTACTTGAAATTTGATTGAGGGCATAAAATAATCTACCATTGTACTAGATAATCTCTCTCTTCCACTCCCAATATTCCATAGAGTTCATCCCTTCCTTTATACATTGTATTTTCTATCTCATACTGTTGTCATTTTTCCAATCATGGCGAGCTTCTTCCAACCACACGGGAAGGAAAGATGTAATAGAATATAAACTCGAGGCTTCTTCTATTCTAGAAAGGGAATTTGTGACAACATTGTCCTTCCCCTTTTTGTACATTATTTCAAAACAAACCCTCACATTTTCACAACCCATTTTTGTTTCTCTTCTGATGACAATATTTTCTCCAAAAAGTAATTTAGGATATCATGGTCTATATTGACTTTAAAATGCCTCTCAATGAGATGTTTTCGCAATTTTTTAATTGCACGTAAAATTGTTGTCATTTTTTTTTCATATGTAGATTTTACCAAGTCTTTTCCCTTTAATTGTTTACTTTCAAAAGCCAATGCTATTTCTTCTTGTATCAATACTACTCCAATTCCTTGTCTAGATGCATAAAATTCAACTATGAATGCTTTACCAAAATCAGGTGTTTCCAATACTGGTGTAGAAGACATGGCATAATTTAAGAGTGAGAAATCCAATATAGCCTATTCATTCCATACAAATATTTTTTTTTTCAAGAGATATGTGAGTGGGCCTGCAATGTGTGCATAATTCTTGACAAATTTCATTAATATCTTGTAAGACCCAAAAATCCTCTAAGACTCTTGATGTTGTTAGGAATAGGCCATTTTGTAGTAGCCTGGATCTTTTGAGGGTCCACGTTAACCCCTTCCCTTGAAACAATACGAAAGTGACAAATAAATAAGGCCTTACCCTTCTTTTAAGGGTAAGGTCTTATCGAAATCTCTTTTTTAAATTCTCTTCTATATTAATATTAATTAGAAGAGAAGATTCACACAAATACAATGACTCTGTTACTTTATTCAATGCCTTTCAGTCAAGTTATGAGCCAATTTATTCTTCCGCTATATGATAAAAAAAAAAAAACTTCTTGTTTCCCAAAAGGACATTTGGATCCTTTTACATATAATTGATTGTTCTCAAGAATTTTTAGGTCTTTATCCACATGTTTAATGTGGTCTTCCCATGACTTGTTATAGATAATTATATCATCAAAGAAAACAAACACAAAATTTCTAAGTTGGGGTGGAAATATTTTGTTCATAAGGCTTTAAAAAGTAGAAGGAGCATTACTCAACCCAAAAGGCATGACCAAGAACTCATAATGCCTATCATGAGTTCTAAACGTTGTTTTGGGAATGTCTTCTTTTCTTAATCCGATTTGGTGGTATCCTGATTTAAGGTCTAGCTTTGTAAAATAAGCCACTCCATGAAGCTCATATAATAGCTAATCAATATTTGGAATAGGGAATTTATCCATTATGGTGATTTTGTTTATATCTCTATAATCATAACACATCCTCCAAGAATTATCTTATTTTCTCACCATTACTACTAGAGCTGAAAATGAACTCCTGCTTGGTTGAATAACACCTGAACCCAACATGTCTTGTACCATTTTCTGAATCTCCCCCTTTTGTTGATAAGGATGTCTATAAGGCCTTTTACTAGGAGGAGTAATTCCATGTATTAGTTCAATTTGATGTTCATGATTCCTAGATGCAGGTATCCCTTTAGGAATTTGTTGGAGGAACCTATGGTGCTTTTCCAAGGTTCATTTAAATTCCTTTGGAATATATTCATCTTGATGCTTTACTTCCATAGAATGAATTCTAACTGCAAATCCCCTACTACCTTTTTTTAGGAGCTTTTCCATTCTATGAGAGATGATGACCTGAGAAGGTGTAAATTTTAACCCTTTCAGTTTATATTGAATTCCTTACAATTCTAATCTCATGAATAATTCCTTATAATTCGTAGAAACTATACCTAATTTTATCAACTGTTGAATCCACAAAACAACATTTACACCTACAATGGGAATGAAATACATTGATATTTCTAAGTTATATTCTCCCATACTAAGTTTAATGTTGTGGAATTTTCCTCCACAATCAATACTACCTCCATTAGCAATCAAAACTTGAAATATTGTCACTAGATATACAAAACAATTGGGCC
>ML779083.1:1124230-1138781 GCA_009831015.1 Picea engelmannii | reverse complement strand
ATGAATCAATATTTCTTATTTTTTCTCAAATTAAATTAATTATTTATTAATTTATAACAATTTATCAACAAGAATGTATGAAACTCTGAATTTTAAATGTAACAATCATAAAAATTATATTTCATTTACACGTTATAGTTTGTAAGAGACACCAATCTCTCTTCTTTTGAGCACCAACTCAAGGAGACACCAATCCCCTATTTTCAAAGCATAAACTTGAGGAAGCACCAAATCCCTGTAGATTAGGCTCCAAACTATTGAGGAAGCCAATCCTCTTATTTTCAAGCACCAACTTGAGGAAACTACAACTCCCTGTTTCAGGCTTCAACCTATAGAGGACTCCAATCCTTCCTTGCTCCTCCCTTCCACCCTCACTTTATGTGAATGTTTCAAATTCTTCCTTGGAACCTGTCTTTTTTTTTATCTTCTAAATTAGACACTAGAGACACTTTCTTCTCACCATATATTTTCATTTATATAGTCTCCTAAAAGGTGTATTTTATTCAGCCATCGTGTCTTTCTGCAGATAACCAATGTGCCTTTTCATTTTATTAATGTTGTTTTAATAACAAATTTCTTCCTTTATTATTATTTTTTAAGTAATCGTGTTGCCTTGGTTCCTCTTCAATATCTATTTAATAAGAATTACATTAAGAATCATATTCTCAATTGGCATTGGTAAGCCAATCACTTTTCATGGGATGTTTTATCGAACAACACTAGACTTTAATTGCTGCAAAACAATGCAAGATTTGTTCTACTCAAAGCTCTCTGGAATTTGATGTATTGACTTTGGGAAGGTGCTTAACTTGTGGCTCCTTTTCCATAGAACAAAAAGATATAACTAGTAGCTCAGAAAAATAAGGAGAAAACCTTGTTCTATATTCTATCCCGTAGGTGCTTCTTCTCATTTCACCAAGTGACCATACATTATGACCAGGTGTTAACCCAACACTTTAACTCATTGAAACTTTTCATACGAACTCGACCTATGACCAAGAGAGAATGCATATAATGATTAACTAAGCGCCAATTAATTGACGATTAGGACTTGTAAATGTGTTGAAACTGCACATAATAGATCTAGCTAAACAATAATACACACATTTGCAGAGAGAATTGGAGAAAGAAGAAGAAGGAGAGAAAGAATGGAAGAATTCTCATTAACCATTGTGAATAATGAATAATTTACACATGATATACTCTGTATAACTCAATGAGTTCGACTTGAGGTGAACCAAGTCACCATAGTGGTGGTCTAGAGTGATCTGGACACACACCAAGAGTTACAGGAAGGAACTGCCACCTATTCTAGTCTCTCAGGCAGTTATGGGAGCGAACTACCACCTAGTTGAGTTAACTAGTCAACTAGTCTTCAGTTAACTAGCTGATCAGAGAGTAGTGAGGATTTAACCGAGGGAATCAAGGCTAATGCACCACTTTGGTGATGATAACAAGGCAAGGTCTAATTAGCATGGTGATGATCCCAATGCAACATCTAAACTCAACTCAACTAGTCAAACTGAAGTGTGAAATGAAAGAGAATATTCTCCAGGTGGAATATTCTCTCCTCAAATATAGGATACTGGATAATGACTAATTATGACTAATAAACAAATAAAAACCTTAGGAAAAATAAATCCTAGGTGTGTGTGAAGTAACAAGTAACTCCAACACCCCCCCTGAACATCACTATGGTGAAAATAAAGATTGGGTCCCGACAATGAGGCCATGTTAGGTACCCAAGTACAAAAGATACATTGAAAATAAGCGAGGAAAGAGGGAAAACCTCATGGGAAACACCCCCCCTCAAGGTGCAATGCATGTAAAAAGAAAAACTAGAGTTTCTAGGCAACTGTTTCCTTCACTCCAAGACGACCTCGCAGAGAATGGAATTTCTGCTCTGTGAAGGTCTCGGTGAAAATGTCTACCGTCTGTTCTATTGAAGGACATAACTATAAGTCAATGATCCCCTCATGTACTAAGTCTTGGATGTAGTGCATGTGGATTTGGATGTGCTTCATCCACTGCCTCTGAACTGGATCTCTACAGAACTTCAGAGTGCTTTGGTTGTCACACCAGATGATGATCGACCGATGAAACTGAATGCCCAACTCAGTGAGAAAATGTTGTAGCCACATAGCTTGAATGGTTGTAACCAATACTGAGTGAGTAACTAGATGTGGACATGCGATCAATGCTATTGCCAACCCAGTCGAAATCAATAAACCCAATGAGATCTAATGTAGAGTTTTCTGCATAATGAATCCCAAAGGTGATGGTGCCCTATACGTATCGAACGATATGCTTTGCAGCTTTCCAATGAAGCTCATGTGGCTCCTACATGAACCTGGAAACTATGCCAACTGCATATGAGAGGTATGGTCTGGAGTGTGTGAGATACACCAAGCTCCCCACTAGTTGTCTGTATAGTGTGCTGTCAACCAGTGGAGTCTCCTCACCATCCTCAAGTTTGACTCCTAATAGGAAAGGAGTTGGAGCAGACTTGCAACTTGTCATCTGAAATATCTCAAGGAGATCTCATGCATACTTGGATTGAGATAGTTTGATGCTTGATGAATCCTGACTGATCTCAAGTCTAAGGAAGAAGTGTAGTGGACCCATTTCCGTCATCAAAAACCTGTGATGAAGAATCCTCTTGACTACAACAATCACTGAAGTTGAGCAACCGGTGATCAACAAATGATCGACATACAGAACTAAAAGTAGAAGTGAATCAACTGTCCTGAGCATGTATACATTCGGGTCTGATTTACACTGTACAAAGTTTTGTGACAACAGGTAGGAGTTCATATTGGCATATCAGGCCCTTGGAGCTTGATTGAGGCCATAAAGTGACTTCTTTAGTCGAGAGACCAAAGATGAGTCCTTCATAAATCCTTGGGGCTGCTCCATGTAGATATCCTTAGAGAGATCAATGTGAAGAAATGCATTCTTCACGTCCATCTGATGGACTTCCCATCCCTTGGATGCCACAATGGAAAGGGCCAATCGAATGGAATCCATCTTCGCTAAAGGAGCGAAGGTCTCATCATAGTCAATACCATGAACCTGCTGAAAGCCTTTGGTGACAAGCCTAGCTTTGTATCTGTTGATCTGTCCATCCGCTGTGCTCTTGGTCTTGTAGAACCATCTGCATCTGACAAGCTTCCTCCTAGAAGGAAAGGGAACCAGATCCCAAGTCTGGTTCTCAAGGAGGGAGTTGTACTCCTCTTGCATGGCGGATGCCCAAAAGGGATTTCCATTAGCCTCACCATAAGACTGTGGATATGAAGACTGAACCAAGAAAAGATGCCTCAAAGGTAATGGTTTAGTGGTAGTGAGCGTAATAGGAGGCTCCTTGAAATCATATCGAGTCCTCCTAGTATCGGTTGGATCACCGATGAGATCCCCTGCATCCTGAAGAGTAGTCTGTTCCCACTTGGGCCTCTACTCTGGCTCTGCAACTGCATATGGATTCTCTGACTCTACATCTGACTATACTGACTCTAAATATGAATCTAAATCCTCTGATTCCTCTAAATCAAAACTCTCATATGAAGAAGAGTCGACATATGCATGCTCATCATCTCGAACAGGTGGAAGATTGAAGGTGTCTGCATGTGACTGCTGAGGTACATGTGAGACACTTTCCTCGAATTGGACACTGCGCTCAATGATGAGCCAATCCAAGTAAATATCAATAAGTCAATATCCCTTCACACCATCAGGGTATCCAACAAAAATGCAGTCAGAGCTCTGTGGATCAAGTTCCTTCCTCTTCTCAGAGGGAATCCTGGCCCATGCACGTGAACCAAAAATATGAAAGTGGGTCACTTCTGGTTTGAGGCCACTCCAAGCCTCGTAGGGGGTCTTATCCTTGACATATCTATGGGGAGATTTGTTTTGGATGTATGTTGCATAGTTAAGTGCTTTGGCCCATAGTCTCTATGGTAGTGACTTTGCATGCAACATGCAAGATGCCATCTCGTTTAGAGATCAGTTTTTCCGCTCAACAACTCTATTTTGCTGTGGAGTGTAGGGAACTGTATGCTGCAACTGAATCCCTGCCTCATGGAAAAGATTGAGGATCTCATGATTCACATAATCTCCCCTGTTATCAGTTCATAGGAATTTGATCTTATTTCCAGACTGTGTCTCAACCAAAGCTTTGAAATCTGTGAGGTGTTGAAAGACCTCGGATTTTTTCCTGAGAAAGTAGATCCAAGTAAAACATGAGAAATCATCAACAAAAATGAGAACAAACCTCGCTTTGCTGATCGATGGATGTGGAAAAGGACCCATGAGGTCACTGTGGATCAGATCTAAAGGTGCGGAAGCTCGCTGAGAATTTCCTTTGTCAATTTTGTCTTGAGGGTGTTTCCTGAGAACACATCCCTCACATACTCCCTTGGAGAATTGGATGTCTGGTAGACCATCAACTAATCTGTGCTTTCTAAGCTATTTCATGTATCTAAAATTGAAATTTCCAAACCTTTCGTGCCATATCCTATTACTTTCATCAGCATGAGTAAGCAGTAAAGAAAAATCAGGTTCAATGAATTCAGAAAATGTATACACTCTAGACTGATGATTTACCTCATCGGTTGCAACCCTAGAGTTGGTTTGCATGTCATAGATGTCCATGGAATTTGGTGTGAATATCACTCTCTTTTTGGTGCCGGAATTCATCATCTGATACACAGAGAGAAGGTTGACAGAAATCTTGGGAACATGCAACACATTCTCGAAGCTTCCGTTGGTGAGTTCAATCCTTCCTTTGCCAGTGACTTCAACATAAGAGTTGTCCCCCATCGGAATGGGAGGACCTTTGCATGCATCCAAAGAAGAATATACTACTTCTGAGGAAACCATGTGACGTGATGCTCTTGAATCTACGATCCAAGCATCAGGAGAGGAGTTGATGGCAGTCAAGGCATGGCTAGAATTGCCTTTCTTGGAATTCAAATCTTCTGTCTTCTTCTTCTTTGCACCCTCGGGGATGCGATATTCAAGGTTGTTTTTCTGAAGTATCTGAGACATCAAATCTATTTGTTTTTGCATGCATGCAGATTCTGAATGGAATCCTTTGTGACAGTATGTGCATTTCTCCCCTTTTCTTCCCTTTTCTCCTTTGGATTCGGAGGCATCGATGAAGGGTTTTGTGTACCCTTCCTTCTTCGTATGTGCATGAGAGTTCTGCTTATCTTTATCTTTATATTTCTGATATTTTTGGCTTCCATCATGCACAGTGAGTGCATGTTCCCTTGGGCCTTTGATTGCGCCCATGTTGATGAGCTTGGTTTTCTCTTGTGTCAAGGATTCGATAAAGTCCTCAAGAGAAGGCATCTTCTAGGTGGCTCTAGAGGCGAATCTGACAGTATGGAATGTGGATATGAATACAAAGAATTTAGGACCAATATTGGAGAGAATGGTAATGACCATTTGTTTCTCCTCCATCGATTTATCAACCCCGTAGGCTTTTAGTTGCGACAGTAAATCCTTGAATTTTGTAAAGAAATATTGGATATTGTCGAAGCTTTTTGGATCCAATGTGAGTAGCTCCACCTCCAACATGTATCCGCTCATCTCATCCTATTTTCAAAATATCCCTTCCAATATTTTCCAGGCTTCATTAGGAGTCTTACAGGAAGATATGTGAAAAAGGAGATCGGGAGAAATAAGACTGCAAATTGTTCCGAGTGCCTCATCCATTCGATTTGAGTACTTGGATTTTTCTATGGCTGATGTCAGTTTTGTATATGTATTCATGGTTAACCTATACAACCCTTTGGATCAGATATGTATGGCTATTTTCTCCTTCCATGCAAAATAATTATAAGGTGTAAGAATGAATTCTTTTTGGAATTCCATCTTTCTACTGTCTTCAATCTTTTGTACCTGCAATTTTTTTTTGGTGTAGCTTTTGCTTAGTAGTCTGTCGGATCTGATACCATGTAAATTTGTTGAAACTACACATAATAGATCTAGATAAACAATAATACACACATTTGCAGAGAGAATTGGAGAAAGAAGAAGAAGGAGAGAAAGAATGGAAGAATTCTCATTAACCGTTGTGAATAATGAATAATTTACACATGATATACTCTGTGTAACTCAATGAGTTTGACTCGAGGTGAACCAAGTCACCATAGTGGTGGTCTAGAGTGATTTGTATACACACCGATAGTTACGGGAGTGAACTTCCACCTATTCTAGTCTCTTAGGCAGTTACGAGAGTGAACTACCACCTAGTTGAGTTAACTAGTCAACTAGTCTTTAGTTAACTGACTGAACAAAGAGTAGTGAGGAGTTAACTAAGGGAATCAAGGCTAATGCGCCACTTTGGTGATGATACCAAGGCAAGGTCGAATTATCATGGTGATGATCCCAATGTTGCATGTAGATGATCCCAATGCAACATCTAAACTCAACTCAACTAGTCAAACTGAAGAGTGAACTGAAAGAGAATATTCTCCAGGTGGAATATTCTCTCCTAAAATATAGGAGACTGGATAATGACTAATTATGACTAATAAACAAATAAAAACCTTAGGAAAAATAAATCCTAGGTGTGTGTGAAGTAACAAGTAACTCCAACAGGACTTGATCAATCATTGAGTGAATGATCCAGGATTACCCAGGGGCCATTCTAATCCATGGTTTCTGATTTAATCTTGTGTTGAGTGGATGGTCCATATGAATTCAAATTTTTGTATGTGTTGAATTTGGTCACCTATTGCAAAACATGAATTGAATGAGGATCGCCTGATCCAATCAACGGTGTATGTGAACCATATAAAGGAGGATTTAAAATAAGTCTTTTCGTCCGAGCATGGTAATTATCGTTCACACTATTTCAAATGAGAAATTGTTTTGAATCGTTTGAGCATGATTTTACTCAATCCTTGTCATCCAGTTCGCTCACCACTATGAATTCTACCAAATGAATAGAAAATAATTTTGTTTTGTATGCAGTGTTGCTAAGAATTACGCCTAATTCTTCTCAGGTAGTTCTCGACATTGTTCCTTTGCAAACATGTTTTTCATTGAGCACTTGACTTTGATATTTTCCACCATTTTTTTTTGTATTTAGGGAACAATGACCTTGAATTAAATCCCTAGCTTTCTTAGAAAAATATTGGCCCGAGTAACACATTTAAACATTTTGTTGAGACATGAACATTAATCAATACATGGACATGATAGAGATATAAAAAAGCTAGGAGAGTAAGTTTTGGATGTTGATCAAAAGTTAAAGAGGCTAAAAGGTAAGTTGAAGTATCCTATTATAGATATGCATCATAGACCTTTATTTGTTAACTCTTTATTGACACATTTGAAGTATCCATTGAGGCAATAAAATTTTGAAACTCACGATGAGCCCTTGCAAGTAGCTTTGCAATTAGAGGAAAATAAGTATAAGCATACATATCTAGTTTTGGAAGAGATAAGAGGAGATATGAAGAATCTGACATTCCAGTTGAATTAGAATATGGGAAAGGAAAAGAGGGAAGATGTCTCATGCACATTTTGCAGAATATAAGATCATCATAATAATGAGTGCCCAACATTTTTACAGTACCCTTGGACATGAATTTTGAATCCTTTACCCACATGAGGACCATAGTGTGAGATATGTAGAACACATGGACATGATCCTTATCATTGTCCAATGATGCAAAAGTATCAAAAAATACCAAAGAGCACATTTTGCAATTTTTGTAAGTCAGTTGGACATGAAGACAGTGATTGCAGAACCTTAGAAATAATGAAGGAGAGGACATCATATACTTATATGGTGCAGACTGAATTAATGATATGACAACCTACATAGAAGCCACAGTATAACAATGCACAACCATTTGCAACGCAACCACAGTATAATAACACACAACAGTTTGGAGCACCACCACAGTATAATAATGCACAACAGTGTGCAGTGCCACCGTGTTACAATAATGCACATCCACAGTACAATCAGGAACCACAATATAATACACCACACAGAGAAAATCAATTAAACAAAGGAGGCTTCAGAGGAGGAGGCCATGGAGGATGAAGTTTTGGAGGAGGTAGAGGACTAGTAGTTTGTCACAATTGTTAGAAACCTAGAAACTATGCAAGATATTGTCCACAACCACCTATGACATGCATGTATTGTCACGCAAGGGATCATGAGAAAAAATACTATCCGACAATTTTGTTAAAGATACAGGATAAGAGGAACTGGAATAATCAAAATATCCAATGGATTGTTGTGGAAAATATAGAAGAGGATGGGAAGAAGATCAATATAGTTACTAGAGGTGGAGCCAATACATGAGCATATGAAACAAAGAAGGATTAGGATCAGTACCAGTGGGTCAGAAATAATACAACACCCGAACAAAATTTTGACATGCACAAAGAGAAGGAGACATTCAAGGCAGCTAAATAGGAGATTTTGAAGGAGAATATTGTGTCGACTTCAGGAAAAAATCCAAGAGATGATATACCAATGTATGACATGCCTCATTTGTTTGATCAAACCAATAGAGAACAACCATCAGAATAGGTAAGTAATCTAATACAATTTTTGGGGTCTTGTGTGAATTTGTTGATTGATAAAAGCTCTTTACAAGTATTACAGAGTATGTTAGAAAAGTGAAATTCGGGAGAAGAAATGAAGTTAGAACAAAAGAGATTCAATCATTTTCATAAGAAGAGAAAAACAAGTAGGGGATTCAGGTTGAATGCAAATATTGAATATTTCAATACGGGTGATATCGTAATAGACTTAGGGTTTGAAGTAAATGTTCTTCCAAAGAATACATGGAAAGCTCTGGGAGAACCTACATTGGGATTTTCACCTATTCAGTTGAATTTATAAAATCAACATAGAGTGGTATCAATTGGTATATTGAAGGGCATATCAGTAGCTCTAGATGGAGTGCACATAATGGCATACTTTAAGGTGATTGGCATAGTAGATAACACTTCACCATATCCAACATTGTTGGGGATGGATTGAGCTTTTGATAACTAGTCTATTATCAATCTGAAGACTATAAATATGATCTTTGAATAAGGAGAATACTCAATTATTGCACCATTATATCTTTCAAAAGGAGGAAGGTATGTGGAACATGCGACATAAAACTTCATTATAGAAGAGATAAACCATTTTTATAGAACTATTGTGTGATAAGAAGACTATGTGAACCCAATAGCAGATGGCATGTTGAGTTGGAAGAGTATTAGTTCATGTGCTTCAAACTCTGAAACAAGACTAGAGAATTTGTAGCAAAGATTGCATGAGTTATCCACCAAAATATGTGCAAGGATGATGCACACAGTAATATGGGTTCATAGAGAGGTAAGAGAGGCTCCTACTTTTTAGGGTCATAATGATTTAGAGGAATTTTTAACAAAATTTCTCTTGTAAGTTTTTGAAAGTCAGAGGTTACCAATTTTGGACATTGCTTTAAAATCTACACCTGCGTGATGGTGGGGTACACATAAAGAGAAGATCAATAACTGGTATTAATGCAAGAGGTTACTACGTTTCAGATTCAACGCGGAATAGGAGGAAATATGTGTGGAGAAGTATGATGGAATGGGATAACCCATAGAGCATGTAGAAAATTGTATAACTCAATCGAGATTAATACCACTAGAAGAGTGGCCACATCATTTTATTCATACATTGGAAGGAGTCCCAGGGAATTGGTACACGAAATTGGAACAATGCAGGGAACTGCAAATTGGGAGGAAATGCAACATAACTTTGTCATTACATTTTCATTCGAACATGAGAATCCAGAAATAGATACAACATTGGAGATAGTAAGAGACATGATTTATGAAGAACCAAAAGTGGATATTGTGACAACTTATCAAAACTAGAAGAGACAGACAGTCAGCCAATTTCTACATTACTATCATGTCCCAGAAGAAGAAGACCCAACAAAAAAAAACCCACAAAACATTAAGATTACACAAGTTGAAGGAGAGAGAGAGGTAGAAGGTCCAAATCTAGATTCAAAATATTATGCTGCACCATTAAAGATCAAGAAGATAAATATTGAAACAACAAAAAAAACAAAGATTGCAAGTATTGGAGATTATTTGAATAATCAAATAGTATAAATAATAATAGAATTACTGCACAAACATAGTGACCTGTAGCGTACCCATCCACCCATAGGCTGGCCACGCTACCTCAAAAAATGATTCAAAATGGATTTCAAACTCTGATAATAATTAATTCGAGAATAAGCATGAAATACTCACATGCATTAATCAAGATCTATGCTACATCATAAAAGAGATAAACAACGTGCCATGCACAAAAAATAATGAGAAAACATGCACATTATAAATACATATCTCAGAGTTAGTTAAATACAGAGCAAAAATTGATTGTATAGAAATCACATAGAGCACTTATCTTTTCAAGTAACCATTCACCAACTGGATGCAGACCAAGGATGATCCTCCCAACCATAGAGATTTTTGTTCATTTACTCTCAACAATAGGTCACACCTGAGCAAGTGCTATGAATTCACAAGGACGAGTCCTAGGCCAAATATAAAACACATAACAACTGACTAACTAGCTCTCAGGTTTCTCAACCACACAACAAATCTGGATTTCTAGCTCTCTTTCCCCCTCATCATGCACAACCCAAGAAATGAACACCTTTCTATGCCATTCAGTGCCTTAGGTTGTTCCATTTCTCCCTAGGGCTTCAGTGCTACTAGTCAAGAAATATCCCTGTTGGAAACTCCAAGGATTCTTAGATGTGGACAGTTCTTTCAAAACTACAATCAATCTCATGCACACAGGCATACATTCCCTCCTGGAATGATCATAAATTTATTACAGCCACCTAGCAATGTCTCTCCTCCTCCAACCATTCGTTTTCCATGCTCCCCCTAAGAGCATATGAATCAACAAGAATGAGGAACCCAAAAATCAAAGAGTGAAAGAAAATATGAATGATGAGTGAGTGAGTGAGTGATTCAACCCCCAAAATACCAAAGATGGGTTTATATAATTTACTTGGAAATCAAGAACCACATGGCCTCCCCTAAGAATCTCATGTAACCCCTTTTCTCCATAAAATCAATTATGGGTAAATAAAAATATAATTAAAGACTTAGCCCCTCAAGCCCCCTCTCTTATGGAATCACAACCCCCTATCTCTTTTTTCCTTGTCCGTCTTGCAACCAACGATGTACTTTTTATTAATATATATAGATGTATTACATTTCCTAGGCACTCTGGCCCCTTTTCAACTTTACCGTCTCACCAGCCTAAGTCACAATTACATAATACATTATAGTTCATAAGGGTTAAAATTTGGGTGTTACATCCCCCTCCCCTTCTTTTGGCATTGTCCTCAGTGCACAACACCATTCCAATGTTATTAACATTGCATATCTAGGCCCTTTGGCCTTAATCCACATAGGAAGTCCATCCAACTCTTATATACATAGGCACTTTGGCCTAAAATTAAAAATGTATACATAGGAATTCCAACCCAAAACATGCACAAATATTTTACAATTTACATTTCTAGCAGTAGTTCCAACCAACAAGCTCTCATTCTCCATCATCCCTGCATAAACCAAATAAATGAACCCCTTTCTCTTCCATGCAATCCATCAGGTTGTTCCACTTCTCTCCAGGGCTCCAGTGCACTTGGCCAAGAAGTTTTAGAGTTGTGGTTTCAAGAACTCTAGCAGCAACAAGTCCACTAGACTTTCTTCATTCCATGCCTTTATCATTGAGTTCGATTTCCTTCTGGTGTTCTTTTTCGCAATCTTCCAACTTCAATATCCAACATCTCATCTGTATTATAAAAATATAGTCATCATGAGATATTGTTATAACAATTTCAATCATAAATTTCAAATATGTTTTATACAGGAAAACAGAGTTTCCAAGCATGAGCTTCCAACTCATAATTCGTTTGGATCTTGCAGCTGCAGGCATCAATATTTATTATGGATTACAACAATTCCATACCCAATACCATTATTCTTGTAATTTTCTCAACCTTCAACCAACCAACCAATTGTTAGCATAATAATGTAACAATTTGTAACTATTAATTTCTCAAATATGTTTTATATAGGAAAATAAAATTTCCAGGCATAGATTTTTCTTATCATAATGTTTGGCTTTTGCAGCTGTAGATATCAGTCTTCCTTCTGGGCTTACATCCCTACCATACCCAATACCATCCTACCTAAAATTTTCCTCAACCTTCACTCAGCCAAACAAGTTGTCAATATCATGCATATGTATATTTTCATGGCAACAATTACAAAAATTCACAAAGTGAACTCAGAATTGTTTACAACAACAATTTAATCACTTCCATTAATCCAACTATTAACTGGAATGAACCCATCATTATTTACACATGTATTATTAGTCAATATTTTCTTTCTTCTATCCACCAATATTTCTATCACTTTGTTCCCTTGACAAATCTTTTCCATAATTTATCATTATATAACTACTCTCACCTACAAATTTCTTGTTGCATTATCTAACAACTCCTAAAGTGTTTTCAAATTCATGAGTTAGAAATACTCACATCATTTTAGTTGTTATCATAATCATTTCTATTTTATATAATATATACATGCATTCACAAAAATACATTCAATAATTCCTGTAATACCACTTGTAACATCTCTAATAGCTCCAAAAAGTGATCTCAGAATTGTAACAAACAACAATCCAATCACCTTCAACTAATATTTATATTAAATATAATGCAACTATCCATCATTATGTATTTTCAGCACCACATGCTTTTAATAATGCAACAATTAATTACTAAATACATCTACGCAATGCATCCATGCATTGAAAAAATGATACCACATAACTATGCCATGCATTCCACCAGGATGAGTTGGAAGGTCTGGCCAATGCCTCAACACATCATCCAAACGCTTCCTACTACTTTCCTGACTATTTGGATACGTTCCTTTTCAACCCAAACACAACACTAAGAATATAATTCTTAAGTACTCTCCAGTGTCCGCAAAGAGGTTGTAGTCCAAACATCAGATATACATTAGATACCATTGAGCACTCACATAATGCTATATCCCTTCCATATCCAACCATATTATGGTCTCACACATGACTAGATCTATGGATATTCATTTTTATAGAAGGAGTATGTCTCTTGAATTAACCCGGTTATGATCCCATAACCAATCATAACACAATATACAAATGACAATCTATCTAAATGCATTCTAAAATCAATAACAGTTACATACTCTAAGTCTCTGGCCATTACATATCGATTTAAATCTTAAAAAATTAACTGAGGGAATTTCATACCTCAATTCCCTTCAACATAGAAGCAACACATGCATACTTGGATGGTTGTTATCAACCTATTTGATGCTACCTGATCAAATGGTATTTGTAGAAGCTCACATAAGTCCTCCTTCATCATTTTGATCACCATTCCTACCACCCTCATGGGTCTTCACATAGATGGAAATCATAAGCAACAACAACATCCACATCTTTAACCATTCTATATCATTTTTCCTGAATACATAATCTATCATTATCCATACTGAATTTCCATAACATCATTATTTCATAATAATAGAATATTCTAAGTTCACAAGCATGTTATATGCATATCCAAGCATGCACATATGCACAATTACACATCCATATGCACCAAACATTCACTGTCATCATGCCTACTAATGCATATGCATTTTAACTTCATTGTATTCCTCATGGAATCTAGTGGATTTTTGTTTCAATTCACTTATTTATTTATTTATTTATGTTGTAGCTAGTTGTCCTTGAATTCCTTTAGATCCTTGCTGCCTTGTGTGCTTCCATTTTTCTCATCTGCACTATTGTTCCCTGGTATGAATACTTTCCAGCCAAGTTTGACTTGGCCATTCTGCAATCCAACCAATGTACTTAATTTGAAGAAGCTCTTTTTGGGTAGTCATATCCAACTTTACCTTTATGAAACATTCCAACACCCTGGAATGAAGTAGCTAAAACATTCCATCACTCTACTAGCACACCATTCTTGAATCAAATACTATTACTCCTAGTTGTCCATTAGACTAATTATTTCACACTTAGGCTTTGCAAATGTCTACACCTCTCTTCCTTCAAGGCTAGGTAGTCATACTTTTCCTTTCTATGCCCATTACTGTTGTTGGGTATTCTACCCTACGGACTAATAAGCTAGGGCTCTAAGCTTATACGCAGATCATGACCCTCAAGACTTAACTTTTAACCTTCTACCCGAATCTGAAACCCCTTTCTTCACATGCATACAAGAGAAGAATAAACTAACCTTTTTCCGGAAGGCTGAAGTAGATCCTCCGTTGAGCTTCTTATCCCCTTGCTGCTACTGCTCCTTCCAAAAGCTTCCCTGCAATCACGACAAGACTATGCATGCATGCTACTGATCTATTATAGGGTTAGAGATAAAACATAAATCAAATTACATAGATGAGACTCATGTATGCGGGACGGGAAAAGTATCTTTTT
>ML779083.1:1082414-1094382 GCA_009831015.1 Picea engelmannii | reverse complement strand
AGAAGAAGAAGATGATGATGATGATGGAGGAGGAGAGGGTGGTGGAGAAGCACCATTCCCTCCATCTCTGCCTGGATTCTTGTCACCACCGCCTCCCTTATGCATTGAAGGGTTAGAGCCTTCACCCTGCGACATTATGTTCCATTCAAACAAAATCTTCATCATGTTTCTCAACTCTATGACAGCCTGTCTGAGATCTTCATCTTCGTCCGGAACACGTTCATGACTTTCTGCATGTGCCATGCTTGGTGAATGTCTCTCTGCAACTCGCGATGAATGAAACTGCTTCCTCCTCGTTGGATAAGAACTTGGCTCCACAAGTTGACCTTATCCTCGTGTGAGTTTCAACCTTGTGAGCATCAGAAACAAAACTTGCAAAACAATCAAGTCTTCAAAACCAGTGCTCTGATACCAACTTGATCTAAAATTTGAAGAAGACTTGAAAAAACTTGAATAATTATTGCAAGTTAAATGTTATGTGTTTAAAGCAATAGGATCAATTTGCAACACATAAATAAGGATTACTTATGTAAAATACACATAGACAGCAGCATAAAAACATTGAACATCAATACATAAACACAACAACTTGATAAAGGAGTTCACCCCACTTCGGGCTACATCTCCTGGTCCAGCGTCCAATGGATCATTATTATTAAATTGCTCAAAGTGCTCAAAAACTTTCCTTACAATGCTCAAAATGACAAGCTGACTGCTCCAATGGCTCCGCAGTGTCCCAAAACCCCTGTCTGGGCTCTTTTGGCACCTGAAACGGTCGAAAAATGAGAAAGATATGCCTCCTTGAAGCTCCTTCTCCAACTTTGCTGTCTCTGGTTCTACAATTCACACCCTTGTTCTCCAAACCTGGCTCACACACTCATTTAAGTGTAAAAAATTGGCACCTGGTGCAACCGCGCCAATGGTGCAAACCGTAGGACGGTTAAGGCGCCTCCAACCCCTAACCGCCTCGGCATTCGGTCATATGGCCATAGGACCTTGGGCTCAGCGAAAAAGTGGTTAAGTTGGTTTGTCAACCGCATAAACGGATCCTTGCGCTCCGGGCCATGGGCATGTGGCATACCACATATAACCAAGGGTTATAAACCCCGCGCCCACAATATAATACATCGGTTACAATCCCCGCGCGCACTTTTATTACAATGGAAAACCATAGCATATATGTTATGCGATTTAAAAATCGCGCGCAATGTATAATATACAATGGTTACATATAAAATAAACGATGGGTCGGGGCTAGGCCTCGACCCGCCCCCCGTCCATATAATATAACAACCAACTTTAAATATAAGTGCATTGGGATATGAAACAAGGAACATTGGCAGGAATATTGGCTAGCGGAGTGTTACAAAGGCATTGGTGTTGGGGGAGGTCCGGGGGTCGAACCCTGTGGACTCCCCATATCATTTTATATATATATATATACAACCATATGAACCAATCACATAGTGACACGTGGCGCCAATGGGTTGGGCCACGTGTCCGCACATTATTGGCTGCAAATGACACATGCCATCATTCGATTGGACAACCACCAACCAATAAAAACATGCCAGGGCTTCACCTGCCACATCATCATGATGGTACGGCCCTGCCACGTGGTCGTAAGGACTGTACGGATAGGTACAGTCAACATCCCAAATTTTTGCCTGTTTGGCTTGGTGGACAGATCGCGATATCTCCTTCATACAGACTCCATTTGCGAAAGTAAATATACCGACGGAATCAGGAAGACGAGACGGACGCAATGGCACTGTTTTCATCACATTCTGAGCACTTTGAAAATTGAGAAAAATTTGATCCCCTGATCATTCCTGCTTCCAACATTCTATCTAATTCAATCTTAACTTTCTACTTATACTTGGGATTCAGTCTATAAATTCGTTACTTGATAGGTATTGCATCTTCTCTCAAAGGGATCTTCATTTCTCCCATGGCCCCTTTAATGCCCTTCATGTCTATGAACTTGGTTGGAAACAAGTCCTGATACTCATGCAATAGTTCTGTAATCTTACTAATAGTAGCATAATCCCAATAATCTCCAACATTTGCTAACTTAGGTGTTTGTTCTGTTCCAATGTTAACTTTCTTAATTTTAATAGGCTGCCCTACAAAGGGTAATTCGATCCGTATCCCTTCTATGTCTCTCTGTCCTTAAGTTTCTGAAATGTTCACATTCCTAGGATCATCATCTTCATCAACATTAATATTATAACAACCCTGTAACTCTTGAAGAGGCACAATCAATTCATATTCTTCTTGGTCAAGAGGTGGGTTAGGTGCCTCCTCAAATACCTTATGTCTTATGATTTGTAAAGCCTGATCTAATGAGGGGTAATGGATTTTAAATATGAACGTAGCTATAAAGTTATGGGTCATACCATACCAATTTGTAGTGGCTAAGCGTAGTTCTGCTTGAAGATACCAATTGATGGGCATAGTATCTAAGGTGTTAATGAACTTGTGTACCCATTGTTCCTTGGGAATGCTACTCTAGGCTTCCTCATAACTTCACACATGGTCCTTAGGACAACTCTGACCCGTGTATTGAACTTCACAACCTTCAGCTTGATCTAAAAAGTGCACTGTTAATAAGGTGTGACATTGTACCCACTCCACGATGTTCTTCTTGTGTGTTCCCCACCATCTAGCTAGTGTTGCGTTCAAGGCTTCATCTAGTGCCAACATCCTCTGTTGTTCTAGTACAATTCTCTCAAATTCAGCTAGAAAAGTCTCTAAATGATTCAAGCCATCAAATGTAGGAAGATTACTTACTTCTGTGCCAATCCAATGAACTGCCTTGGTCAATTTGGCACACCTCTGTGTAGAGACTTCATACATTATGTTCTGCCAATTTTCCAATTCTTCTTTTGAATCTGATGAGCATGCACTTTCAATTTGCCAACTTAGATTTCCATCTATTGTGGGATTAATATAATCCCATTTTCCTGCTGTCAGTTTGTAGATGTTCTCTAGCTTATAGGCGTGGTCTTCTTCTCTTATAGGTTTTGTATATCTGCAACCTTCATCAGGATCAAGAGGTTCAATGAACTTAAGGCCATTACCCTCGAATGTCATTCTTATATTTTTTATGTCAATAATAGTCAGATTGTGTAAATCCCAATCAATTCCTAACAACGTAGGATAGGGACAACTATCATCAACAATCTCGATCACTTCGAAATCTGCAAAAGTCCTTACTCTGTCGATGTCCACAGGAACCTGCTCTAATCTTCCAAAGGGGCTCACTGCCTATTGGTTAGCCATCCTAAGCCTAATAGGAGAGTAAATCAGTTTAGGTTTTCCCATCAGTTCCCAAGTCTTCTTCGTCATAACATTTACTTCTGATCCCAAGTTGAGGACCACATAGTCCACATCGTAGTCTCCAATGTGGGCACTAAGGTGCATTTCCTTGCTTGTCCTCCTTTTCCTAGATACTTGATTCACAACTCTACTTAGCATAGGATCTACTCTTCCAATTTCATACTGTCTTATCAGGTGTTGTAGCTCCTACACAACTCTTTCATCTTTGATCAAGCTGATACAAGTATATAAGTAATCCATAAGCTTGCTTACCTCTTTTATTTTCCTTAGTAGGATAGACTGATGGAATGCTGGAGGAATTTCACATTCCTTTACTTCTGGTTGTGCCCTAGATGAAGAAGCTTGTTCTCCTACAAATTCTCTCCTTGCTTCTTCAAAAGTATGTTTTTCTGTCCTTGGATCAAACAACTATGCCTTATCTGCAGCTCTTCTGATCCATGATCTATCTATAGTATTCCCTAGATTCACCCTATATTCTCCTGTAGCAATGCCTCCTCTAGTAATAATAATGACTTTGGGGTCCTCATGGTGAGGTTCATCTGAAATTAGTTGGACTTGTTGGTTTCCTCTTCGTCTTTCCTGAAGTTTAACTAACAATAGTCTTCAATGACATGGTCAAGTGAATTACAATAGTTGCAAGTAGTACAAGGGTTCTGACAATCCCTTGCCAAATGAACTGGTTGTGTGCAGTTATAGAAAATAATATGACCTCGACCTCGACCCATATCTCCACCTCGTCCTCTTTCTATGAATCCACCACGAGGGTTGAAGTTTCCTCTTCCTGGGGAATTGGACTGTGCATTGTTTCCTTCTGACTGTAATTCTCCTTGAATTCTATATGCATCCCTTGACCTTTCATGCATGAGGTCATAAGCCATACAATCCTTCTCATCATGCCACACATATTTGCAGAATGTACAATAAATATTGGTGGGTGTCTGGACATATTTCTACATATAATAACATTCACCACGACAATGTTTAGTTCTACATACCTCTCACCAGGGTAACGTAGCCTACTTCAAAGGGTTAGGGGCTCTAGAGGCCAAGTATTCATTAAATAAGGGACAATGCTCTTTATCATGGCCCTATGATTTACATTTGATACACCAGATGTCTTCTCTTTTCTCTTTTCCTTTGTCCTTCTCCATGTCTTCAACTTGTAAAGATAAACTAGTTAATTGATTAAAAAACTGACTCATACCTAGACTGGATTCTCCTACAAGGGTTGCTTCTAGTTTCATAGAAATATCCAGAGCTTCAGATTGCGAAGCAACCTTCTGTTGCATCATAGGAACTCTAATGTGTGGTAGGAGGGAAATGATGAACCATTCCTTATGTTGTTCATCTAGAATATGAAAACTTAAATGGCTTGCCAAGGTCTTAAACCTCTGATCAAATTCCCAAACAGGCTCAGTCACCTTCTGCTTGATCTCCTTCAACTCCATAATGCATTGTGACTCCGAATTGGGATTCTTAAACTCCGTACTCAACGCAGTCTTAATGTCATTCAGTGGATTAGGTTGTACATATCCTGAAACAAACTTCATATACCAACTCAATGCACGATCCCTCAAGGTAGTACTAAACTGAGCCCTCTTAACAGCTTCTTCAATGACTTTCTTAATACTCCATACAACTTCACATAAGAACCAGTGCTGATCAAGATCCTCAGATCCATCTCCTCTAAAAATAGGTAGCCTCATTTCATCTGCCATGGATCTTCCTTGGTTTCTAAACTGAGTATGTACTAAATTGCTTGTAACAGTGCTCTGAGTTCTTTGATTACTCTAGCTACTTTGGTTACTTAATGCTGCTAAAACAATAGGAGGAATAATAGTACTTACTTTGACAGTAGGCACAGTCCATGAAGTTTCTGGTTCTTCTCGGTGAAGTTTCTCAACCTGCACTTCCTCTGCCATTGTGAACTCTAAATATTCTTCGCCTGATCTCCTTGCTTCTTCCCCACTGTAGAAATCTTCTTCTTGTGCCAATGGTCCGTAACTCTGCTTAAATAGGTTCGCAAGAGGAACCTTTCTGAATGATCTCCCACTGCGCATGTGTCCAACCTCTGCATCGATGTCGCTGTCTGAATTCTTGAACATTGGCTTTAAAATCCAATTGATTACTATATCTTCAAGATATTCTTCTCATTCAATAGCATCTTAATCTTCAGCTTCAAAAAGTGTAGAAAATTTCCTCTAGGTCCCTTGAAGAAATATCTCTCTTCTTGACTATACGATTCTACTATGTCAATAGAAAACTCAGTAATGTACCATCCAATAGTTCTATCAAGCCATAGATCCACTGCTCTTGACACAACGTTATAAACTCTCTTGACTTTCTTGATCAACACTACTATCCAAACCATAGGTGGTCTAGATCTGATCTCAAACTTGGTGTCTGCTAATATGGCTAACCACTCGTATAAATGCTTATGAACTTGTCCAAAGAAAATCTCGTGCACGTCAGTAAAGATGTACCTTCCCAACTAGTCTTTTGTACTAATGCTAGGGTTCTTGTTGTGAGCTTCGAAAAAGTCCCTTTCTTGTTCTTCTATCCACTTTTGAATCTCTGTCTTCGATGGAAACCACCTTGAAATTCCCTCAAGAATATCCTGGTCTCATAAATGAAACCATTTGTTAGCACATGGACAGACCCAGTGTTCAACTCTAACAGTGCACCAACAAACCCTAACTACTACCCCTTTCAAAAACACCCGCGAAGCAGATGAAGTCTCACCCAGAGTAGCAATAGGGGGTTGTAGGACATAGGTGTCTAGAACCAGAGGAAATGCAAAGTGATTCTAGAACATTAACACAACATATCCTAGAGGTTCTCTAACATTCCTATGCTTACTTCACGAAGTTAGTTATAACTCTTATCTTTAACAAGGAATACCACAATGCAATAACAGTATAACAGATGGAAAATAACACAACATCAAACACAAAGAACAACAATATTTACGTGGTTCACCCTCTCCCTAAGGCTATGTCCATAGAATTGTGTTTCTTGATATATTAGATGAAAACATACAGTTATATATGCACACTTAGCTGCATATCTTTCTCTCTCTTTCTCTTTATCTCCCCTCCTTATGCACCCAGCTGCAGGGCTGATCTTCGCACCCAACTGAAGATCCATAATGTAAAATACTTCTATCTCTCAATATTGCTTACTACCAAAAACAACCAATGAAGAACCCTCCTTGACTCTTATAGACCTCTTTTGATACACTTTATGACTCTTAGACAACCTTAGACTGAAGCCTAGGTGCCAAAACCCTAGGTACAAAAACCGTAGGTCCACATAACCCACCTTTTGAGGACTTCGCTGACTTGTTCTTTCTTCTTCTCCACGAGGTTCTCCAAAGCACCCATTGATGTCTTCTTCCACTTGCTGACTTGTCCATGATCCGTCTTCCTTGCTGCTTTGTCTTCCTAGATTTCCTCTTCCAACGACTCGCTTTCCTTTACTTCGCTCCTTCTTTTCTGCTTCTCTAACCACTTTGACCTTTCCTCGGTTTGTGTGCCTTCCGCACACTTCATGATTTGTATTTCTTCTTCATCGATCTTCGCTTTCTTTCTTAATACATAACCAAAGGCCAACAAATAATCCCGAATTATTTCAACTCAAACTTTTCCATGAATTTGGGGATATTTCTCTCTAATATTTCCATTTTTCCCCAAATTCACACAATTTGAAATATGTGACAACAAATTTCTCAAATTCAAACTTGTTCTGGCCCATACTAGTCTGGTGTTTTAACTAGAAGCTCTGATACCAATCTTTAATGTACCCAGCCACCCATAGGCTAGACACGCTACTTCAAAACATGCTTCAAAATGGATAGAGTAAGCATGAAATAATCACATGCATTAATCAATATCCATGATACAACATAAAATAAATGAACAATGTTCCATGCACAACAAATAACCAATAGACATGCACATTATAAATACATATCTTAGAGTTAATTAAATACACAACATAAAATACATTGTATAGAAAACATAGAGAGCACTTATATTTGCAAGTAACCTTTCACCAACGGGATATATACCAAGGAAGTTCCTCCCAACCATATTCAATGTTGTTCATTTACTCTCAACAACAAGTCACCCCCGAGACAGGGCTATGAATCCACAAGGATGGGTCCTAGGCCAAATATAAAACACACAACAATTGGCTAACTAGCTCTCAGGTTTCCCAACCACAAAACAAATCTAAATTTCCATCTCTCTTTCCCCTTCAGTCTGCTCAACTCAAGAAATGAACACCTTTATCTTCTATGCAGTCCCTTAGGATGTTCCATTTCTTGCCAGGGCTCTAGTGCTACTAGTCAGGAAATCTTCCTGCTGGAAACTCCAAGGATTCTCAACTATGGAAAATTATTTCAGAACTACCATCAATCTCATGCACACATGCATCCATTCCCTCCTGGAATGATAAAAAATTTCTTATATCCACCTATCAATGACTCTCCTCCTCTAGCCATTTGTTTTCCATGCTCCTCCCAAGATCAAATGAATCAACAATAATGAGGAACCTAGAAATGAAAGAGTGAAAGGAAATGATTAATGATGAGTGAGTGAGTTAGTGAGTGAAACCCCAAACAAACCAAAGATGGGTTTATATAATTACTTGGAAATCAATAATCACATGGCCTCCCCAAAGAAGCTCATGTAACCCCTTTTCTCCATAACATCAATTATGCATAAATACAAATGCAATCAAAGACTTAGCCCCTCAAGCCCCCTCTCTTGTGGACACGCTACTTCAAAACACAGGATGGGCACACTACTTTATTTTAGCAGAAGAACACAAAATAATTATTTGAGGACATTATGCAGGGAAATATACTACGTAGAAGATATTGTGCATATGATTATGGTGGACAACAATTCACTAGGATGCAAAGGAGTATTGTCATAATTGTGATGTCTGTCAGAGGGTTGGAAATCCATCCAAGAGGCATGAGATGCCATTAAGACCTAAAGTAACTTTGAAGGTGTTTTATAAATGGGTAGTATATTTTTTGGGACCAATTAATCCATGATGCAGGAGCATCGCAATTACCAAAGCAAGCATGGAGCTAGCGCATGTGTTTTTTAACACATGACATATTGCTTTGAAAACTTCTTTTTGGGATGAAGCGCCAAACCTTCAAGGAACCATTTATGAAGGAGCACCTTTTGTATAGCCTTTTGTATATTGTATTAGACCTCGAGCCATACGCTCTTGTCTGAAGTAGATAGGAAGCATTTAATCTAGTTAATGCTGGTAGATAGGATTTAAGTCTAGATTTGATAGTTTAGAGATTCGAGAGGGAAAACGCATATAGACACCCTCCTTTGTACATTGTAACATTAGCCTGAGAATTATTGAATTGAGAGCATTCAGGAGAAGAGAAGAGCAAGCAGAGAATAGTGTATGAAGAACACCCATGTACAGGCATTTGAATTAATAGAAGAAGTTCTGATTCAAACTCATGACTGGTGTTGTTTCTCTGTGTATGTTGTTTATTTGCTCATGAATGTTTGTTTCTTGATATGCATTTTTCTTTGTATATGCTGTGCATGTGATTTCATGTTTCAATCTGAAGTCTGAAAGGGAGATGGAATGAGTTTCAATTGTTTCTCTATCTGAGCCAGGAGATTCCTGCAAGGTGTGCAGTTGAATTCATCCACAAGGAGTGCGTTGATGAAGGCTCAGTAAGTTAACTTTTGTTCTCATTCACCCAAGAGTGGAAATAGGTTGTGGAAGCCATGCAAAGAGTGTGCAGGATGAAATGAATCTGAGCAGGGAGATTGAAGACTGGTGCTGCAGGAAGTACGCAGAGTTGGAAGGATTCAACATTTGGGAAGTTGTTGAACGTCGAGCACAAGGAGTGCGCGCAAGTTTCTCTGAAGGAATCAGAGTGGAAAAGCTCAGGAGGTATAGCACCTTCGTGGTATCGCCAAAGGAGAGCACAGGAAGAGTGCCGTGAAACGTTTCAAGAAGGAGGTTCAAACGCAGACATTAGAGGGAAAGTGCTGAGAAGGAACACTTAGCCACTCTTGAGAAATCTCCAAGGAGAATGAATCAACGGTCAGGATTCAGAGAGGAAGTTTGCGAAATCCCGTCAGTCGTTAGATCTCAGGAAAGTAGCGTAGGTTTTAATTACTTGTACGCAGAGGAGGAATCCCGGAGGAGTCATCAGGATATCGGAGTCATCGATTTTTTAAAGGTTAAGGATTGGAGACCTTGTGGTTCCCAAAATTCTGAGAAAGGGTCTCAACCGTAGATCTTGATGGGACACGTGTCAGAAGTCCGGAGCGAGTCAGGTTTCGGCATTTTGGGTTTTCCAGAGACAAGGGACTCGAGCATATTGAAATCATGATCTACGATTCCTCGATAGAATCAGAGCCGTTGATCTCGGCAGGGACACATGGTGAGGGATCCCGGAGATTTGGTGTTCGGCATTTGGGGTTCCCACCTACAAAGGAATTGTTACATTTGAAATCGCGATTTCGCGATACTCGATAGAGTGGAGAAGGAAGCAGTGACGTGGAGGAAGGAGTGCACGTGAGGGCAGGTGTCGGAAGGCCATCCCTCACGAGGAGCCGACGCCAAGTGGCATCGACATATCACAAACTCGGAGGTTCGTGAGTTGGAGCTGTAAGGAATTGCATTCAAAGAGGCAAGGACGTGAGGTTGCGTAAGCATGACAGGAGGGTACCGGTGTCTCGGCTCATCGGGACTTGGAAGTTGGGGAAC
Organism: Picea engelmannii; assembly: GCA_009831015.1. NCBI lineage: Eukaryota > Viridiplantae > Streptophyta > Pinopsida > Pinales > Pinaceae > Picea > Picea engelmannii. Next base: position 1,084,275 of record ML779083.1, on the reverse strand, counting down.
CGGGTGCTGGAGGTCGTGAATAGAGAAGGCGCGAGAGAGCCAAAGTCTCGATAAATTGGGTCAAGGTCAGCATTGACTGACAGGTGGTATCAGGGATCGGAGAATCAGAGATCCTGAGGGCGTGAGTTCTATGCATTCCCATTCCGTGAACTCTGAATTTTCGATAGAGATGCCCGTGGTCTCGTGGACGCACAGGTCGTGTGAGAAGGAGTTAGCCGGAGGGAGCTAAGGGTGTAGTGAGTGCTATCGGGAATCGGGGACTCGCGAGGCAAGTGGACTATGACCTCGTAAGGGCTGATTTCCCGACGGGAGAATTACTGACAAGAGTAAGGAGTACGTGGGTGAAACTTCATTGGGTTTCGGGGATTTGTGAGACTCGAACCTGTGAGTTCAAGACTCGCGATTGTGTGAAGTCTGATTTCCCGACCAAGAGTAGGGGAATCATAGGGAGCATTCTGTGGCTGCAGGAAGGTCCCGATAAGGGATTTGAAGAGTATTTCAGCTCTTCGAGCCAAAGGAAGAGAAGGTCCTGGTGAGAGCAAGTGTGCCTGGTTGGCACGTTTGCATCAAGTGGTATCAGAGTGAGAAAAGTTCTCTATTTTCTGTAGTAGAGAAGAAAATAAATTTTCACCATGCCACCGAGGAGAGAAAAACAATCACCCGATCCAGAGGATAGGGGAAACCTGAGAAGAAGAGGAAGACAAGTACAAAATACAGAAATGGAGAGGCAGATACATGATCTCAGATCGAGATTAGAAGATATGGAAGCAGCGCAGAGATGCACAACCAGTGCTGGAGATCTAAGTGACCTCGAAGGCAAAGTTGAAGTGGAACAACAAGGATAAGTTGTAGCCGAGGATGCAGCCAATGAGCGATTAATTAAAGCTATCTCCCAGATGAGTTCAAAAACAAAGATGGACATTCCAGCTTATGAAGGGAGTCTAGATGCAGAAGAGCTTCTGGATTGGATTAGAGCTCTTGACACCTACTTCGATTATGAGGATATCGAAGAGGATAAAAAGGTCAGGCATGCTGTCACAAAATTGAAGGGACACGCAGCATTATGGTGGGACGAGCTTCAAGCAGATAAATGTTCCAAAGGCAAGAAAAAGATCAAAAGTTAGGATCGAATGATTGCGAAGATGAAGGAAAAATTCATCCCAAGGGATTATCAAATCACACTGTTCAGGAGAATGCAGAACCTGAGACAGAATTTAATGACCGTAAAAGAGTATACGGAGGAATTCTATAAGCTGAATATCAGAGTAGGTCATCGGGAGAGCGATGATGAAAAAGTTACCAGGTATATGAATGGCTTAAGATACGATATCCATGATGAGATGAGTATGACAACCATCAGAATGATGGAGGATGCGTATCAGATGGCATTGAAAGCTGAGGAAAAGCTAAGCCGTAAGCCAACACAGCGAGGCCGAGGTAAGAGCCAGCCGAAAGGTAAATCAGTTTCCCAAGACAGGTTCTAGAAATTTAAGGATGACTGGTGTTATAACCCTAGATTGCACTATCCCTGCTTATCTGGCATCAGGCCTATTCATGCCTCTTCCTAGCCAAAGCCATGCTGAGCAATTCCTCAAAAAACTCCTCAAAACAAGCAACCCGTGCCCTAACTGCTCCCTGGGCGCGGGCATCCGCTTGCTGTCCTTATACTGCACGCGGGTATCCGCGGGCTAACCCAAAACAGCCCGCGGGTACCTAACAAAGCAAAAAATCAGGAAAGTTTCCGCCGGGACACAAGGCTTTTTGTCAGTTAACTGGAACGCCGAGCCATGCATGGTCGAGAGTTCGCCAAAAACCCTAGCTCCTTCTAGCCTATAAAAGGAGGGGTAGGGGTACTATTCAA
>ML779083.1:1062590-1077217 GCA_009831015.1 Picea engelmannii | reverse complement strand
GCCTCAGAAATCATTGTAAGTTGGTTTATATTGAAGTCAATAAAAAGATACTTTTCCCGTCCCGCATACATGAGTCTCATCTTTGTAATTGGATTTATGTTTTATCTCTAACCCTATGATAGATCAGTAGCATGCATGCATAGCCTTGTCATGATTGTAGGGAAGCTTTTGGAAGGAGCAGCAGCAGCAAGGGGACAAGAAGCTCAACGGAGGATCTACTTCAGCCGTCCGGAAAAAGGTTGGTTTATTCTTCTCTTGTGTGCATGTGAAGAAAGGGGTTTCAGATTCGGGTAGAAGGTCAAAAGTTAAGTCTTGAGGGTCATGATCTGCGTATAAGCTTAGAGCCCTAGCTTATTAGTCCGTAGGGTAGAATACCCAACAACAACTGGAAGAAGCCTCATACAAGAACAGAAAGAGGTGGAAGTTCACAGCGAGGCCAGCACGCTGAACATCAAAGGCAACAGGTAGAACAGAGCAGAGGATATGTTGATAATAATACTTTTCCTTGCACCAGAGGTAGAGGAAGAGGTAGAGGAGGAATCATCACATGTTACTCATGTGGGAAGAATGGGCACAAGGCAGTTGATTGCCCAGATAGGAAGAAGGATGGAGGAGAAGCTCACATCGCCGAGGCACAAAGGCGAGCTGCTAAAGCAGAAGACGCAGAAGACGGAAGGTCACTGATGATGCGTAAGGTTATCTTAACACCCGAGAAGGAGGTGGAGGACACGGCTCAGAGAAACCAACTTTTCAGAACCACATGCAATACCAAAGACAGGAAGTGTAAGGTCATTGTGGACAGTGGAAGCACAGACAATCTCGTTTCAACTGAGATGGTGGAAAAGTTGGAACTGGAGACAACTGATCACCCGAGTCCATATAAAGTCTCATGGCTACAGAAGGGACATCAGGTAAATGTCACTAAACAGTGCTTAGTTGACATCAAGATAGGAGGATATAATGATAAAATACTCTGTGATGTTATTTCTATGGGTGTATGTCATTTATTGCTAGGCAGACCATGGAAATATGACAGAAACATAGTTCATGATGGGAAGATGAATACGTATACTTTGGAGAAGAATGGAAGAACACATACGCTACTTCCAATTAAAGATAAAGAAGTAAAACCAGAACCAAGGAATACTGTACTTCTCATGAGTGGGAAGGAACTTCTGGTGGAAGTAAAGAAAAAGGAAGATCCACAATTCTTTGTGGTTAGGAAACCAAAAGTTGTTTTGACCAGCACGAGAGTGGATGATTTACCGACAGAAATTCAGGAACTGCTGGAAGAGTTTGCTGATATAGTAGTGGACGAATTACCTCATTCATTGCCACTGGTGAGGAGTGTGAGTCATCATATAGACCTCATACCAGGAGCCATTTTTCCAAACAAAGATGCATACAGGTTGACGCTGTAGGAGAACGAAGAGGTTAAAAGGCAGGTGCAGGAACTGCTAGATAAAGGACTGATCAGGGAAAGTTTAAGTCCGTGTGCCGTTCCAACGGTACTGAGTCCAAAGAAATATGGAGGTTGGAGAATGTGCATTGATTCCAGAGCCATTAACAAGATAACCATTAGGTACAGGTTTCCATTGCCACGGATGGATGACTTGATGGACTGTTTAAGTGGAGCCAAATTTTTTTCAAAAGTTGATTTGAAAAGAAGATACCATTAGATTCACATGAGGGAAGGTGATGAGTGGAAGACAACCTTCAAAACCAACGAAGGGTTGTATGAATGGCTAGTCATTCCATTTGGCTTGATGAATGCACCAAGTACCTTCATGAGGTTGATGAACGAAGTGCTGAAGGAATTCATTGGTAAGTTTGTCATTGTTTATTTGGATGACATATTGATTTTCAACAAAACAAAAGAAGAACATCTGAAGCATTTAGCTGCAGTAATGAAGAAGCTACAACAAGAGAAGCTGTTGATCAACATGAGGAAATCTTCATTTATGAAGACAGAACTCATTTACTTGGGGTTTGTCATATCGGTGAATGAATTAAAGATGGATCCAAGTAAAGCGGAGGTGATTAAAAATTGGCCATCACCGAGAAATGTTTTCGAGGTGAGAAGTTTTCATGGACTGGCCAGTTTCTACAGAAAATTCATCAGGAATTTCAATGGGATTAGTGGAGAAATGATGGATACTGTCAAGAAAAGACATAAATATTTTCATTGCACTGAAGAGGCAGAGAATAGCTTCAATCTATTGAAGCGGAAGATCACAGAACAACCGGTTTTGGTGTTACCGGATTTTTCGAAAGTGTTCCAGGTAAAATGTGATGCAAGTGGCTTTTCCATAGGAGCGGTCTTGAGCCAGGAGGACAGACCAATTGCATATTTCAGCAAGAAGCTGGATGAGGCAAAAGTAAAATACTCCACGTATGACAAAGAATTTTATGCTATCATACAGGCGCTGAAGAAGTGGAGGCATTACTTGATCCCGAAAGAATATGTCCTGTATAGTGATAATCATGCATTGCAGTTCGTGACTCAATAGGAGAAGTTGAATCAGAAACATGCTAAATGGGTAGAGTATATGCAGAATTTTACATTTGTAATTAAACACATTTCAGGTACTGCTAACAAAGTGGTTGATGCTTTGAGCAGGAAGTGTTTTTTGCTGCAGGAGTTCCGAGTCAAAACATTGGGTTTTGAAAACCTTAGGGATATGTATGAAGGTGATGCAGATTTTGCAGAGGCATATGAAGCAACTGAGAATCCATTTCTTAGATACAGAAGCCCATGGATAGATTACATGATCCAAAATGGACTGTTGTTAAGAGGAAATCAGTTATGCATTCCAAACTGCTCCATGAGGGAGAATCTGCTAAAAGAGAAGCACAATGGTCGATTAGCAGGGCATTTTGGCTAGGACAAGACATTTGCAAAGCTGAGCGAAGCATAATTTTGGCCAGGGATGTGGTTGGAGGTCAACAAGTTTGTCGACAGATGTAGAATTTTCTAGCATTCAAAGGGCAGGAAACAAAATGCGGGATTATATCAATCATTACCCATACCCGAAAGGCCGTGGGATGAAATCGGCATGGATTTTGTATTGGGATTGCCTAGGATGCAAAGAGGACATGATTCGATCTTTGTAGTGGTTTTCAGGTTTTCCAAAATGGCACATTTTATCCCATGCCAGAAGACCAGTGATGCGACTCATATCGCAAATTTGTTTTTCAAGGAGATCGTTAGACTTCATGGTTTACCCAGAAGCATAGTATCGGACAGGGATACAAAATTCATTGGACATTTCTGGAGGACACTCTGGAAGAAAATGGAAACTAATTTGATGTTTAGTTCTGCCTATCATCCTCAGACGGATGGGCAAACAGAGGTGGTAAATCGAAGTCTGGGAGATTTATTAAGAAGCTTGGTGACAGAGCACCATAGCAGCTGGGACAATGTGTTGCCACATGCAGAGTTCGCATACAACGAATCAGTGAACAGGAGCACAGGCAAAAGTCCATTTGAAATTTTATATGGTAGGTAGCCAAGAGGAGTATCTGAACTAAGGGATTCAGAGCCGATAATGACTAAGAGTGCAAACGCTGAAGAATTCGCAGAGGCGATGAAAGAACTTCACAGTAGGGTGAAGGAGCAATTGCTGGAATCAAACCCGGAATATAAGCACAGAGCAGATCAGCATCGAAGACAACTTCAGTTCGAGGTTGGTGATCTAGTTCTGGCACATCTGAGGAAGGAAAGGTTCCCAAGGGGAACATACAACAAGCTGAAAATGAAGAAAATTGGGCCATGTAGAGTCCTAAAGAAATTGGGAGAAAATGATTATGAAATTGAATTGCCGGATGAGATTGGAATATCTTCGACATTCAATGTCTCAAACTTATATCCATATAAGGCTGAGGAAGCAGGAGCTGGAAATGATGAACAGCCATAAATCTAGTGGCAGAAACAGATGCCGATTGCAGAAAAGCCACAGATGGAGCATATACTTGACAAGAGGGTGAGAAAAAAGACCAAGCGAAAGTAGTATTTTGAGTTTCTGGTCAAATGGAAAAATCATCTAGTGGAAGATGCCAGCTGGGAGACTGAAATAGAGATTCAGAAGCATAGACAGACCGTGCAGGAGCTCATGGACAGGAGCCCATGAAATCTTTCAAACAAGGGAGTATGATGCAGGAGCATCACAATTACCAAAGCAAGCATGGAGCCAGTGCATGCGTTTTTTAACACAAGACATATTGCTTTGAAAACTTCTTTTTGGGATGAAGCGCCAAACCTTCAAGGAACCATTTATGAAGGAGCGACTTTTGTATAGCCTCTTGTATATTGTATCAGACCTCGAGCCATACGCTCTTGTTTGAAGTAGATAGGAGGCATTTAATCTAGTTAATGTTGGTAGATAGGATTTAAGTCTAGATTTGATAGTTTAGAGATTCGAGAGGGAAAACGGATATAGACACCCTCCTTTGTACATTGTAACATTAGCCTGAGCATTATTGAATTGAGAGCATTCATGAGAAGAGAAGAGCAAGCAGAGAATAGTGTATGAAGAATACCAATGTACATGCATTTGAATTAATAGAAGAAGTTCTGATTCAAACTCATGACTGGTGTTGTTTCTCTGTGTATGTTGTTTATGTGCTCATGAATGTTTGTTTCTTGATATGCATTTTTCTTTGTATATGTTGTGCATGTGATTTTATGTTTCAATCTGAAGTCTGAAAGGGAGATGGAATGAGTTTCAATTGTTTCTCTATCTGAGCCAGGAGATTCCTGCAAGGTGTGCAGTTGAATTCATCCACAAGGAGTGCGTTGATGAAGGCTCAATAAGTTAACTTTTGTTCTCATTCACCCAGGAGTAGAAATAGGTTGTGGAAGCCGTGCAAAGAGTGCGCAGGCTGAAGAGGAAGTCTCAGTCGTGAATATGAGCAGGGAGATTGAAGACTGTTGCTGCAGGAAGTATGCAGAGTTGGAAGGATTCAACATTTGGGAAGTTGTTGAACACCGAGCACAAGGAGTGCGCGCAAGTTTCTCTGAAGGAATCAGAGTGGAAAATCTCAGAAGGTATAGCACCTTCATGGTATCGCCAAAGGAGAGCATAGGAAGCGTGCCATGAAACATTTCAAGAAGGAGGTTCAAACACAGATGTTAGAGGGAAAGTGCTGAGAAGGAACACTTAGCCACTCTCGAGAAATCTCCAAGGAGGAGGAATCAACGGTCAGGATTCGTAGAGGAAGTTTGTGAAATCTCGTCAGCTGTTAGATCTCAGGAAAGTAGCACAGGTTTTAAGTCCTTGTATGCAGAGGAGGAATCCCAAAGGAGTCATCGGGATATCGAAGTCATCGGGTTTTTAAACGTTAAGGATTGGAGACCTTGTGGTTCCCGAAATCTCGAGAAAGGGTCTCAACCGTAGATATTGACGGGACACATGTTAGAAGTCCGGAGCGAGTCGGGTTTTGGCATTTCGGGTTTTCCAGAGACAAGGGACTCGAGCATATTGAAATTGCAATCCACGATTCCCCGATAGAATCAGAGCCGTTGATCTCGGCAGGGACACGTGGTGAGGGATCCCGGAGATTTGGGGTTCGGCATTCGGGGTTCCCACCTACAAAGGAATTGTTACATTTGAAATCGCGATTTCGCGATACCCGATAGAGTGGAGAAGGAAGCGATGACGTGGAGGAAGGAGTGCACATGAGGACATGTGTCGGAAGGCCATCCCTCGCAAGGAGCCAACGCTAAGTGGCATCGACATATCGCGAACTCGGAGGTTGGTGAGTTGGAGCTGTAAGGAATTGCATTCAAGGAGGCGAGGATGTGAGGTTGCGTAAGCATGACAGGAGGGTACCGGTGTCTTGGCTCATCGGGACTCAGAAGTTGGGGAACCGGGTGCTGGAGGTCGCGAATAGCGAAGGCTCAAGAGAGCCAAAGTCCTGATAAATTGGGTCAAGGTCAGCATTGACTGACAGGTGGCATCGGGGATCGGAGAATCGGAGATCCTGAGGGTGTGAGTTCTATGCATTCCCATTCCGCGAACTCCGAATTTTTGATAGAGAAGCCTGTGGTCTCTTGGACATGCAGGTCACGTGAGAAGGAGTTAGCCGGAGGGAGCTAAGGGTGTAGTGAGTGCTATCAGGAATCGGGGACTCACGAGGCAAGTGGACTGCGACCTCGTAAGGGCCGATTTCCTGACGAGAGAATTCCCGACAAGAGCAAGGAGTACGTGGGTGAAACTTCATCGGGTTTCAGGGATTTGTGAGACCCGAACCTGTGAGTTCAAGACTCACGATTGCGCGAAGTCCGATTTCCCAACCAAGAGTAGGGGAATCATAGGGATCATTCTGTGGGTGCAGGAAGGTCCCGATAAGGGATTTGAAGAGTATTTCAGCTCTTCGGGCCAAAGGAAGAGAAGGTCCTGGTGAGAGCAAGTGTGCCTGGTTGGCGCGTTTGCATCAATCCACTAGACAGAAGATCAGGATCTAGGTATATTATTACAACGAAGAAATATTTGACCAAATGGGCTGAAGCAACACCATTGAGGGATTACAACACATAAACTGTAGCACACTTCTTATTTGAGAAAGTGGTCACAAGGTTTGGATGCCCTAGAGTTATTATGAGTGGTCAGGGGACTCATTTTATCAATAGTACTATCCAAGATATGACTGAAGAATTCGAGATACATCATCAGAAGAGCACCCCTTACCATCCTCAAGCTAATGGGCCAATGGAAGCGTTCAACAAGATATTGGAAAATTCCTTAACCAAGATTTGCAATATGAATAGGAATGACTAGGATTTGAAGCAGCAGTGTTATGGGACTATAGAACTACATGAAAGAAGCTCACATAGAAGACACCTTTTATATTGGTGTATGGACATGAAGTAGTAGTATCGGTGGAGTACTTGATACCTAGTTTGTGCATTGTAGCAATTATGGATATGACATAAATAGGTGCAGCTCAAGAAATATTTGTAGAACTCATGAAATTAGAAGAAGAAAAAATTGTAGTTGTTTTCCATCAAGAGGTACAAAAAGAAAAGGAAAAGGATTGGCATGATAGACACATTAAGAAGAATAACTTCAAGGAAGGATATCTGGTTCTCCTCTATGATAGTAAATGCTTGCAACACCCAGAGAAGTTTAGGATTCATTGGCTAGGACCATATGAGATAAATTGCAACTGAAGGATTTAGCAAGAAAGGAGATGCAAGGATTGGTGAATGGTAGTCAAATGAAAATGTATAGGAACAATCTATCTACTAACCCTCAGTAGTTTCTGTACATAAATTAAAAATGTACATATTGTATATAGTAGGATTCAAAAAGAAGAAAAAGGAAGAAAAATGAATAAAAGAAGAAAAAGGAAGACAAAAGTAGAAAAATGATAAAAATCCAAAAAGAAGTAGGTAGATGGACAAGTGGTAGATAGAAAATTGAAGGTTACAACATGCAAACATAAGCTAGAAGGAAGTATGAAATAAATTGAAGACACCGCACGATGGAAAAAGTGAACATAGCCTGGCGAAATGAAAAGTGGTCGAAAAAAGAAAATAGGAGGTAAATGGAAAAGTGTGATATGACACAACATTTATGGAAGGCTGTATAAGAGCTTGAAAATTGCAAGATAAGCCTCATTTTGACTTAGAGAATATGTGAGCTAAGGAGAGAAAGTCAAGCATGAATTAGTAATTCTAAGGAGGTTAAGTGAGGATTCATCAAAATTTCTTTGAAGATCTAGCAGAATGGAACCACCAAAGGTCGGAGCTCCCAACCGAGTCACAAGAAACACACGAAGCACTAGGAAGTCGATAGAGAAAGAAGCCACAAAAAACCCTATTCATCTATAAGGAATTGTTGATGTGGATGTGATCCCATCACCCATTGAGGAATGAGTGAGCCCAACACTTGTTGAAGAAAATGAACTAGTCGTGGCGCAGATGGATGTGGATCTAAGAGACGAAGAATAAAACCCTACCGAAGAACATAAAATTAGACCGCAACTTGGTTTGGGAGAAGTACAACAAATGGATGATGAAGATGATGAAATAATAGAATCATACGATCCTAGGGTAGAGGCTGAACCAATACAGAAACTTATTACAAAGACAACACCACAAACAAAGGAACATGTTGAAGTAGAATATGCTACAGGTGAACCAGAATCAGACGAAGAGGATGCACCACTGGAAGCAGGTCCATCCACCGCTATAGAAAAGAACAATGGGAAACAACCTTTGTAGAGGTCACTGCATAAACAGACCAAAGTCACAATAGAATTACCACGCATACCAAAAGGAGTGACAATTTGTACTAAATGTAGAATAATTAAGGTATGCAGATCATGCCGTAGAAGATAGAGATAAATTCCCTCAATTTGATCCGCATGTATACATGGAGAGAAAAGGGATCAATGCATTTGTGTTTCCAATACTTGAACCAAAACAATGTATAACAAGATTATACAACACAAAGATAATGAATTTACTAGAGATCCCACATTTTGGACGTGGCAAGGATGTGAATAACTGCATCAAACGAATGTTGGAGTTAGTACATGTGAGTATTTTGTGGATAGACAGGCCCATATCAATTGATGTAGACCTAATTGTGAAGATCACATGGATTCCAACTAACGAAGAGAAAACTAAACAATATCTGGATGATAAAACTAAGGACAAGACCCTAGCTGAGGAGATGAAGAAAACATATGGAAAAGTAAGAGGATCCCAGGGAATTATAATCAACAGGATTAGTGAACCTATGAAAATACTGGAAACCAAACTAATGGCATGCAAATTTCTAAGGAAGTGTCGTAAATAGGAAGCACCAATAGGGGTGATCACAGCAGCTGCACAGTGCACAAAGAGGAGTTTACTTAGCTTTATTCCATACCTATTCAACTTATTTCTGGATGATTGAAAATATGCACAAGACTTGGGGACAAAGTTTCATTAATCATGGGTGATAATAATTATAACATTGGTAGGATGGAGACGCCCGAAATACATCATGTTTTTTCAAAGGATAGGAAAGTGTTGCGCAACACAATATGCAACACTCTAGCACACTTCAGCCACAAAATATAGGAAGACCGACTCCGGTATATTTTCCATGTATTTGTAAGAGATACAGGAAAAGGAGGAAGAGACATGGAGAATTACACTAGAAGTGGTGGAGGAACACAAGGAGATAGCATATTTTCAGGTGTCAAGGCACAATGTATGGATCCAGGTCAAAATGGATCCAAAGAAGAACTAGCTGCACATGAGGTATTGTGTCACTAGGGAGGAATTCCAACGGGACATGAAAGATTGTCCAGATGAGTGGAAAGTACCAATAACATCAAAGAAGGGAAAAAAAGGAAAACAACCAGTAGAAGCTGGTACATTGAAAAAAACCAACAGTCCAACAAAAAACACCAGGAAATATATAGAGAACAAAAAGGACAGTGGAGGGATAATGATAGTAAAGAAACCGAGACAATAGAAGACCATCCCAAAGTCATACGTGGAGGATCACATCGAAGTGACCAATAGAGGAGTAAAATACAAGAATACCAATGGAAGCACACATAAGGAAACAAATTTTCCCGCAAAGGAGGAAAAAATAGGAGGAGATATACTAGACATAGAAGCACCCAAAACTTTAGCGCAGATAGAGACTCTACCAAAGAAGAGGACTTTTCTATAGGTAGTAGGACAAAGAAAAAATATGAAGGCACACAAATATATCATGGAATTCACAATTACAGAAGATGATGCAAAGATGGTGGAAAAAAAAGTACAAGACCACGTAGCAGAGTCGTGGGATGACACAGAGAAGCAAAGAGAGGAGATCATAAAGAAAATTTCAGAAGTTAAGGAAACTTTGGCACAAGTGAAACTGAACGTAGTGCAACAGAAGGAAAAGGTGAAACCACAACAAACTACTCAACAATATACAGTCCCAACGCAGGAAACGATCCAAATTATAGTGTCAAGAAGTGAGAACGTTTCTATTACTTGGGATATGTTGCAGTTGGATGAGCAGATAATGCAGAAACAACTGAAGGATATTGCTCACTTGGACTTGGATTTGGCCAAGATCCCTATGAAAGCATTGTACAAACTGCAAGTTAACATTGCACAGGAAATCCAATCTAGAGCATGCATGGATGCGAAGGAGTTACAAACAACAAAGGACATAAATGATACAATGAAGATAACTCTCAATGAAGTGAAGGTTGAGAAGGAAAAGGAAAATAAATGCATTAGCCAAATCGGGTAGTGCATTGAATAATTCTTCAAGTCCATTCTAGATAGTGTACTAGAAGGGGCACATTTACAGATAAAGGATAAAATTGGGAAGACCGCACATGAGATGCAAGATTATAAAAGTCACATAACAGACTTCATGGCACTATTGAACCCAAGTACACCACCAAAAGTGCGGTCACAAAGAGAGAAGAAGGTTGCAAGGAACATGGAGAATATGGTGCAAAGTATTAAGGACATCGCAGAACTATATGACAAAAGTGTGCAACTTTGGACAAGTCTGCAAGAGGATGAAAAGTTGCAGGGATTGAAACAAAAGGAGGAAGGCATTAATACAACAATGTAGGATTTGAAGCATAAGTAGAAGGCCATGAACATTCAGGAGAGGATGAGGATCATGTAGGAGTTAACAAATCTACAGGAAGAATTAAAGAATGTGCAAACCAAAAAGAAAATGGGGTAGGCTCAGCGGGAGCCATTACAAGAAGATGCATATAATATTTTGACAGAGATGGATATAGGAAAAGTCCAGATGGAAAATATTAAGTTGGAGGCTGAATATATGTTGAAGGAACATCTCATTGCACAAAATATAGAGTCTGTTGTAGAGAAGAGTGCACAGGTGAAGACTTGTGTTGAAGAGATATTAGGCCGATTCGAGGACTTGGAAAAATATGTCAAGAAGGAAAACATTTCCTCAGTGGTTCGAGACGAGCCACAAGTTAGTGTTGGGGGCTTGTTGGAGTAGGATATTTTTGGGACCAATGCAAAAAATGAGACAAACATCTAAGGAATGGAGCAGAAGAAGCAGTGCGTGCTAGGAATGAAGGTGTTGGTCCTAAGTTCTGCACCTGATTGCTAAGGGAAGAGATAGGCCACCTCAGTGGTTGGAATGATTGGTTTTTTATAAGTTTGGTTTTTTTTTATGGTTAGTTTATAGATGAGGTTCAAGGGAAGGGATCTAGTTGGAATGTTGGATCTAGTTGGACTGTTCAATAATATCAACTACAAGGTTTTCCTTAGCTAGTGGGATGCATTCTAGTGGGCAGATAGAGATATAAAAATAGAATAGAAGAAATACTAACAAGCATACAATTTTGAACCTGCTGTATGAACATTTAGACTTGAAATAATATTTTAGATCCAAAACATATACCTGAACACAAATTCTCCAAACAGATTGTATGGCAGTAAATAATTCACTGAGACAATAGTTGAAATCAGGTTGTATGACAGTGAATAATTCACTGAGACAATAGATGAAAATAGAAGAAACAATGATTCACATACATTTCACATGCATTCAAATAATATAATAAGACAAAAAATATTTGAGAAGAAGCATTATGTCACCATAAATCATATTCACCAGGTGGGAAACTTAGCAGTTTTACACTTCAAATCCCAGTCAAAACCCTGATAGCTTGATACCCAAAAAAGATGAACCCCCCCAAAAAACCTTCTCTCTTTACATTCACATATTTCTCTATTTATCCATCAAGAGGGTTCAAATACCTATCTCATATCTAAGTTCTAGAGTTAAACTTCGCATTGCATTCATAACTTTAGATATCAACTTAACTATTATGTCATAATTACAATTTGTGAACACTTGTTGAAACTAAGTGAACTTAAGTCCAAGTTCTAGTTCACTGGGATAACTCCTCATCACTTCGACCTTAAACAAAAAAAAATTCTTATCCAAAGAAGAAATTTATTACAAGTAGCAGTAATATATATAAATAAACCAAAAAGATTCTATCACTGTAATTGTTGATAACTAAAGTGAAGGAGTTTCATAACAAGAGTCTTCAAAAGTTGGAACTGGTAAAACATAGTAAAGGAGGTTACATAAATTCTGCACATTCTCCTAAATTCACTACAAGAAATTTGGGATGCTAATATTGCCTTGAAATACTCAACCCCTGATTTCGATGTCCTGTTCTTATGGAAATAATGTCTTTGGCAATCTCAAAGTTTACAACAGATTTATTTTTAATATAAAGAACACGATTTTCCACATCAGTTGCAACAATAATTTAAGAACATAGTAAATCCCTAAATAAAATTTTTGTAGAACCTCCATATGAGAATTATGATCCTTATCTTCAATGCTCAATTGTTGCAAATTGTTGGTGATGCTAGGGCGTGTGAAAACAATATTATTAAAATTGCATTCTGATCAAACCAAATTTTCTCCTAAATTGCTACAAAATGTTGATAACCGTCTGGGCTTAGGCTAAATCACCCCATTCCTAAAGTGGGTTTTTAACAATTTTTTCAAATGCCTTACCACTTGTTCACAACTTAAGCTCAAAATCCACTTCTTAGAATTGCTGCGTTTTTTAGTCGGTAATAAATTCCTTTAATGGATCTGTTTTGATCTCTTCTTGGTGGAAATAAAATCTAATCTACAATCTCATGGAACTAATCCACATTATTATTGTAACCTGATCTCCAGTGCTCTGTGGATATCCCTTACTTCTATTTGGTGCTATGAACATGTGTGATTTGGCACCTTTTTTGTGACTTGGAAGTGGAACCCTGTGATCACGTTCGAAACTTCAACAATCACATTATATCCTCTGCCTGAGGTCTTCTTTATACATGACCATGCAAGTGTAAATTAGCAAGAAAATCATTGTTATCTCTTTGGCATTCCCTTTGTGTTAATGTTGGTCGAGGGTATGCATTGATTAAGGCTCACTCAAAACCTGTAATGAAAACCACACAAAGTGTAAATGTGGATGAACCTACATAGATAAGATCTAGGTAGCAAAGGACATACACAGTTTGTAGAATAAATGAGAAAATATGGAAACGAGAGAGAGAGAGAATCAAGAATTGTATTAACTGAATAAATGAATGATACATTACACATGATATACTCTGTATAACTCAACTAATGTGCACTAGAAGAGAAGACAATGTACCATAGTGGTGGTCTAGTGTGATTTGGACACACACTGGTAGTTACGAAAGTTAAATGCCACCTAGTCTGAGTTCACTAGCCTCTCAGTCTTTAGTTAACTGACTGAAACATGGTGAAGTGAGGGTAATGCACTATTCTGGTGATAATCCCAAGGACAATGTACATTAGTAGTGATGATCCCAATGATGCATGCTGATGGAACCAATTTGGCATTAAGACTCCACTCAACTATCCAACTAAAGTGTGAACTAAAGATAATATTCTCCTAGAATGTAGGAAAAGGAATATTCTACCTAAACTATAGGATACTAAATAATGACTAATAAACATAGGGAAAACCTTAGGAAAAATAAATCCTTGGTGTGTGAAGTATCTCCAACACCCCCCCTGAACATCACTATAGTGAAAATAAAAAGTGGGTCCTGACAACGAGGCCATGTTAAGTACCCAAATACAAAAGACACACTGAAATAAATGAGGAAAGAAGGAAAAAATCATGGGAAACCCCCCCCTCAAGGTACAATGTATCCAAAAAAAAAACTGTTAGTTGCTAGGCAACTTTGTCCTTCACTCTAAGACAACTGCGAAGAGAATAAAACTTATGCTCAGTGAAGGTCTTGGTGAATATGTCTACAGTTAGTTCTGTTGAAGGACAGAACTGTAGGTCGATGATCCCCTCATGTACTAAGTCCTAGATGTAGTGCATGTGGATATCTATGTGCTTCATCTACTTCCTATGAACTGTATCTATTTAGAACTTCAGAGTGCTCTGGTTGTCACACCAGATGATGACTAACTAGTGAAACTGAATGCCCAAATAAGTAATAAAATGTTGCAACCACATAGCCTAAATGGTTATGTTAACTGCCCCTTTGTACTATTCCTTGGATGAAGATAGAGAAATAACAACCTGCTTCTTGCTCAACCAACATATGGACCTGAAACCAAGACTGAGTGAGTAACTAGATGTGGACTTGCGGTCAATGTTGTCACCATCCTAGTCAGAATTAGTGAACCTAATGAGGTCCAATGCAGAGTATGTTGCATAGTGAATCTAAACAGTGATGGTGCCCTGTACGTATCAAAGGATATGCTTTGCAACTTTCCAATGTAGCTCATGTGGCTCTTGCATGAACAAGGAAACTGCTCCAGATGCATAGGAGAGGTTTGGTCTAGAGTGTGTGAGATACAACAAGTTCCCCACTAGTTGTCTATATAGTGTGCTTTCCACCAGTGGAGTGTCCCTACCATCCTTAAGTCTAACTCATGATAGGAAAGGAGTTGGGGAATACTTGTAGTTTGTCATGTGGAATATCTCAAGTAGATCTCGTGCATACTGTTGGATTACTGAGAGGGGGGGTGAATCAGTAATAGAGCAATTTAACCATATAATCCAAGTGTTATATCAATGAAGCATTATTATCCAATAATTGCAGAGTAAATAAGAAATGAACA
>ML779083.1:1009521-1060654 GCA_009831015.1 Picea engelmannii | reverse complement strand
AATGGAACCACATCGATCCATCTTCATCATGTATCAATGACAACTCATTGATCCATCTTCATCTATGCATTCTCATCAAGGACAATACATATTATATTACATCAATCATCAATCAATCAATCCTTTGACATCAATCAATCACTGAAATCAATCAATGACATCAATCAATCAAACCATTGGCATCAATGACAACATGATCCAACACATACTTGGCATGAGACAATTTGATGCCTGATGCATCCTGACTGATCTTAAGACCAAGAAAGAAATGTAGAAAACCCATGTTCATCATCAAGAACTTGTCATTTAGAATCCTTTTAACTGCAACAATTGTTGAAGTCGAGCAGCCAGTGATCAACAATTGATCAACATACAGAACTATGAGTATAAGTGAATTAGTTATCCTGATCATGTAAATGTTCATTTCTGACTTACAAAGTAAAACATTCTGTGACAACAGGTAGGAGTCCATCTTGGCATACCATGCCCTTGGCATCTGCTTGGGGCCATAAAGTGACCTCTTTAGTCAATAGACCAAAGATGAATCCTGCATGAATCCTTGGGGATGATCCATTTAGATCTCCTCAGAGAGATATCCATGAAGAAATGAATTCTTCATGTACATTTGATGGACTTCCCATCCCTTGGTTGCCTCAATGGAAAGTTCCAAACATATGGAATCGATCTTCGCTACTGGAGCGAAGGTATCGTCATAGTCAATGCCATGCACCTACTGAAAGCCTTTGGAAAATAGCCTGGCTTTGTATCTACTAACCTATCCATATGCTACACTATTTGTCCTGTAGACCCATATGCACCTGACAAGTTTCCTTCCTAAAGGAAGGGGAACTAGATCCCAAGTCTGGTTCTCGAGGAGGGAGTTGTACTCCTTCTGCATGACAGATTCCAAAAAGGGATTCCCAATAGCCTCGCCATAGGATTGTGGATATGAATACTAAACCAAGAAAATATTCCTAGGTGGCATCGATTCAGTGGAAGTGAGTGCAAGAGGAGGCTCCTTGAAATCAGATCGAGTCCTCCTGGTATCAGCTAGATCCCCAACAAGATCTCCTACATCCTAAATATTAGTCTTGGTCCACTTGGGCCTCAGCTCTGGCTCTGCATCTGCATCTGCATGCAATGAATCTACATATGACTGTACTGACTTGGTATCTAAATCATCTAAATCAGAACTCTCATCTAAAGAAGAGTCAACATGTGCATGCTCATCATCTCTGATAGGTGGAAGAAATTTTTTTCCTGCATCCAACTACTGAGTTACAAGCAAGATACTTTCCTCAAATTGGACACTATGCTCAATGATGAGCTAGTCTGTGGAGGGATCAATGAATCAGCATTCCTTCACACCATTGAGGTATCCAACAAAAATACACTCTGTACTATGTGGATCAAGTGCCTTCCTCTTCTTAGAGGGAATCTTGGCCCATGCACGAGAACCAAATATACGGAAGTGGGTCACTTCTGGTTTGAGGCTGCTCTAGGACTCGAAGGGTGTATTATCCTTGAAAAATATATGGGGAGATATGTTTTGGATGTAGGTTTCACAATTAAGTGCTTCATCTCATAATCTCTGTGGAAATGACTTTGCATGCAACATGCAACATGCCATCTCTTTCAAGGATCTATTTTTCCGCTCAAAAACTATGTTTTCTGTGGAGTATAAGGAACTGTGTGATTCAACTGAATCCTGGCCTCAAGATAAATATTTTTTATCTCATGGTTGACATACTCCCTCCCATTATCTATTCGTAGGAATTTGATATTCTTTCCTGATTGTGTCTCAACAAGGGCTTTGAAATCTTTGAGGTGTTAAAATACCTCAGATTTTATCCTCAGAAATAAATTCCAAGTATGGTGTGAGAAATCATCAACAAAAATGAGCATGTACCTTGATTTACTAATTGATGGATGCAGAAAAGGGCCCATGAAATAGTTGTGGATCAGATCCAAAGGAGAGGAGGCCTTCTGAGTCTTTCCTTTATCGAGTTTCTCTTGAGGGTGTTTTCCAAGAACACTTCCATCACAAATTCCTTTGGAGAAGTGGATGTCAGGTAGACCTTCAACCATTCCCTGCTTGTTAAGCTGTTGCATGTCTAAAATTTAAATGCTCAAAACTTTCGTGCCATCTCTTACTACTTTCATCAGTATGCGTAAGCAGTAATGAAAAGTATAGTTCAATAAATTTAGAAAATGTGTAGAGTTTGGATTGGTGATTTGCCTCACCAGTAACAACTTTGGAATTGGTTTGCATGTCATAGATATACACTACATCAGGTGTGAATATTACTTTCTTTCCAGTGTTGGAGTTTGTCATATGATACATAGAGAGAAGATTGAAACACTTCCATTGTCGATGAATTTGACTGCATATTCATCCCCCATTAGAATAAGAGTACGTTTGCATGCATCCAATGAAGAGTATAATTCCTTTGTGGATTTCATGTGGTGTGATGCACCTGAATCTACAATCCAAGAATCAGGAGAGAATTAAATGGAAATCAAAGCATGGCTAGAATTACCTTTCTTGGGGTTTAGATCTTTTGGATTCTTCTTCTTGGTACCCTCGGGGATGCAATATCCAAGGTTGTTTTGATGAAGTATTTGTGCCATTTGATATATTTATTTTTTCATGCATGCGAATTCTGGATGGAATCCTCATTGGAAGTAAGTGAATTTCTCTCTTCCCTTTCCACCTTTGTATCCAAAGGAATCGTTGAAGGGTTTTGAGTACCCTTCCTTCTTTGGATTTGCATGTCCCTTCCCTTTGTCTTTGTGTTTATATTTCTTATTTTGTTTACTACTACTATCTTACATAAAAAGTGCATGAACCTTTGAGCCTTTTATTTTTCCCATATTGATGAGCTTGGTTTGCTCTTGTGTCAAAGACTTGATAAAGGCCTCAAGAGAAGGAATTTTCTAGGTAGCTCTAGAGGTGAACCTAATTGAATGAAATGTGGATACAAATGCTGAGTATTCTGAACCAAGTTTGGAAATAATGGTAAGAACCATTTATTTTTCCTCCTTAGATTTATCAACCTTGCAAGCCTTGATTTGCGACAACAAATCCTTATATTTGGTAAAAGAATCTTGGATATTGTTGAAGGTTTTTGGATCCAAAGTGGGAAATTACACCGTGAGTATATGTCCCCTCATATCATCTTGTTTTCCAAAATTTCCTTTCATGGTGGTCCATACTTCATTGGGGGTTTTATAGGAGGATATGTGAAAGAGGAGCTCAGGAGAAATGAGACTGCAAATAGTTCCATACACTTCATCCATTTGATTTAGATACTTGGATTTTTCTATGGCTGATGTGGGTTTAGTCTCTATGTCCATGGTTAACCTGTATAATCCTCTACTTTGGATATCCATTATCATCCTATCCTTCCATGCAAATAAATTGTACGGTGTAAGAATCAATTATTTTGGAAAATCCATTTTCCTGCTATCTTCAATCTTTGGTACCTACAAAGAGAGTCTAGTGTGTCTTTTCCTAGCAATTTGTTGGCTTCGATACCATGTAAATGTGGATGAACCTGCAAATATAAGATCTATCTAGCAAAGGACATACATAGTTTGTAGAAGAAATGAGAAAAGACGGAAATGAGAGAGAGAGAATCAAGAATTGTATTAATTGAATGAATGAATGATAAATTACACATGATATACTCTTTATAAATCAACTAATGCACACTGGAAGAGAATCCAATGCAGCATAATGGTGGTCTAGAGTGATCTAGACACACACTGACAGTTATGTGAGTTAACTTCCACCTAGTCTGAGTTAACTAGCCTCTCATTCTTCAGTTAACCGACTGAAACATGGTGAAGTGAGGGTAATGCACTAGTCTACTGATAATCACAAGGAAAATGCACATTAGCAGTGATGATCCTAATGCTGAATGGTGATGGAACCAATGTGGCATTACAACTCCACTCAACTGATCCAACTAAAGTGTGAACTAAAGAGAATATTCTCCTAGAATGTAGGAAAAGGAATATTCTCCCTAAACTATAGGATACTGAATAGTGACTAATAAACATAGGGAAAACCCTAGGAAAAATAATTCCTAGGTGTGTGTGAAGTATCTCCAACACAAAGAACCAATACACATGATTTCAATGATAGTAGGCATGAATGGGTGCGATTTGGGTGCCAACGCACTTTTATTCAAACTTTGAAATATTTTTTAAAATATAAAAATTCATAAAATAGAGTCTATCTATTGATTGCAAGAATTCTAGAATTCTTCCAATCAATGCTTTTTGTACTTGTAGGCCTAAGTTATCCTTATTGTGTTCCATCAGTGACATAGACCATGGTGATAAGACTTATCCAATTCAAATTAAGACTTGACTTGACCTTATAAATATCAAAAAACTAACATAAAGCAAATAAGGGGAAGACATAAAATGAAATGAGTTAACACACAATGAAGAAAAAGTAACTAAGAACTAGGTTGATAGATGAATGGGTTGGTTAGATGAATAGAAAGAAGAGGTGCAGGCGTAGGATCTAACATTGGCTCCAATTGGGGGTAACAATTCCCTGTGAGGTGCTAAGAACAATAGACCTATGTTCCTTTTTCCAAATCTTACCACAAGAAATTGTAACCAGCTCATCATTCTCTAAAAACCATAGTGTTGAAAACAACTCACTGACTATAAAAGGACTTCTTGCAAACTGAAAGCCTCTTCTACCAGTGTTCTCCAAGTCATTCACACACTGCAAACCAGGATGAAACCAAACCCTATTCACCAATTCCTTCATTTGGATTATGGAGTCATTTATTCATGCTAATCTACTGCGTATCATGTCAAATGGGAATCCACACTACTGAAAATAAAATGCAAACTGATCCTTAAACATGCTAAAAAACAGAACTTATTCTCCAAACTACCTACTCCTATCTAGAAAAAGTCAAATTGATCATGTAATATGGAATTTCCTGTGCAACCATGTCAACAATTGCCTCATAATATGGTATCTTTTCATGCCTTTGATGAGGATAAGGAAAATTTCAAACAATAAAAACTTATCAAAAAACTAATGCCAATACTTACAGTTCAATAATTATGTCCCCAAAGAATTAAAGACAAAAGATTCTTGGATGCATTCTAACTCCATGTAGATGGCCATTGGATCTTGAAGAATGTGACAAATATCCCACTTATAAAATGGACCAAATGGTTTATCTATAAATTCTTCTTCATCTGTGAGACCAAAATCCTCTTGACCTCCTTGAAATAATTCATGAACATCATATGTTTCATAACAATCAAAGGAAGAAAACTTCTCTAGAATATGTTGACATATTTTCGGTGAAGAATATTCTTTATTGGAATTGGCATAAGCACAACAATCATCAAAATGGGAAGGAAACAATTTCCTTTCATCAACTTCAAAAGAAATAAATTCATGTACAATGAAATATACATCCAATTGGACCATCTCTTCATCTCTCTCACTTTCTTCGAATGAATCACATGCATAGTTGTCATACACATGTCCATTTATAGGAGATTTTATATGTGCTGATGAGGAAATATGTTTGTATGAATATTCCTCATACTCATAAAAAATAGGAGGAGCTTCATTGAATCTTTGAGCAACAACTTGGTCTGTGCACAAAATATTAGAAACATCTGATGTAAAAGAAAATGTATCTACCATATGGTTTTCATCAATTTCACTTGTAAAATTATGAATCAAATCTTCCTCCATATTTTCGACATAAATATTCCTTTCAACAAAAATTCCTTTGTCATCCATGATAATTGAATGCTGAATATGGATCTCAAATTTCGCACAACAATGCTAAGAAAGGAACTCATTAGAAAAATATTTCTTGCAATGGTTATGAAAGGCAGCATGAAAATATTTTAAAGAATATATACTAGAAGGAGGTAAGGATCAAAGCCTTTCCCATGACTCTTCCTCTGATGATTACATGAACATTTTCATTAAGACATCCTCATGATGTATGCCCAACTAATACATGACTGAACGAAATTCAAGAAAATGATCTGCAGGATTATCATGTCTATCTTCTCTAATTTTGGGCAAGTAATTTCCCCACTCATTTATAGTAGGAACAACATTCGTAAAACCAAGAGCTATTGATTAATTATGTTGGTTTTCATTGATGTCAACCCTTGAAGAAAGTCTGGTAGCAAATTTTGGTAGCCCCAATAGTATGATTAAGGGACTTCAGTTTGATTGATGTATAATGGTATGAATTTTAATATATTTGTAGGTAATACTATTCTATATGGATAGTACATGTCATGCCATTTCCGGTGATATGCAAAACGTCACATAACTCCTCATGGTTAGAGAGTTATGGCTTGGTGAAGTTGGAGAACCTTCATGAGTTATCTAGAAGGTCAAAGAAATCAAATAAATTCTAGAAGCTCCTAGAAGAAGTTGACTAGTCAAGTGGGTGAAACTAAGAGTTAGTCATGGGTTAAGTTGTTGCAATAAGAAAATAATTAAAAATAATTTAGTTGCAACTAGAAGTGGAGAATTTATTTTTTGTAACAAAGTGAGTTAGAAGTGGACAAGTGGTTATAAGTGGGTTATCCCTAAAAGAAGGAAAGTGGGTTAAGTTGGTTATAAGGTAACCCCTTGAGGAAGCTACATGAAAGTATAAATAAGAGAGAAAGGAGCTCACATTAGAACCTATTGAATATCTATTTTTTGAAAGGTTATTTATTCAGGTATTATTGATAGAGAAAAAGTGCAATAGAAAAATCGTGGTAGGAAAAGTGCGGCAGAAAAAGTGCGGTAGGAAAATCGTGACATGAAAGGTGTGGCAGAAAAAGTGTGGAATAAAAATCACGGCAAAAAAACCATGATAGAAAAAGTGCAGCAGAAAAATCACAGTAGAAAAATCACAGCAATAGAATTGCGGCAAAAAGACCGTGGCAACAAAACCACGAAAGAAGAACGCTACAAAAAGAAAAAGGTATGGTTTTCATATGTCTAGTGTTGAATCTATGAATCCTGTTGAGGGTTTTCCTTATAAATATTTTAGATTCCCTCTTGGAAGTTTAGGGCTTGCTGTAGAGTTGATCTGAGGCAGATCTACTGAAGTTTAGTATTGGTTCATGTTTGAGGGATTTTGGTTGAGGTATGTTGCGGAAGTTATTGGTATAGATAGATGTTTTATAACAGTGAGTCTATAACACATGGTTAGAGGTATAGACTTGTGGTATAGTGTTTGAGGTATATGTGATAAAATCAGATTGGTTGATGAGTATACAGTGATAGGTTTCTCAATGACATATTAGACAGAATAGGCTGTGACAGTGACATATTCAGTTTCTACATTTGGCACTTATATTTTAGGGTAGTTGGACGGGTCAAGGATAGGTGGTTGTAGCCACCTTCCAGTTGTATCCGTAGAACATATGGGGTTGTATCCTCCTTCTTTTTATAGCCAGAGAATTTGGGAGTTGGATATTCCCTCAGGTTGTAGCCTGAAAATAGGGGGTTGGAGCCTCCTTCTACTTGCAGTTGGAAAACAAAGGAAGTTGGTGCTTCCAATGAATGTAATTCTTAAAGATGCATAAGAAAAATCATTCTATAGTTTTATCCCACATTGGGTTTCCATGTAAAATACTGGTGTATTATGTATGTGTGTGATTACTCATTGTTCATGGTTTATTTATTCTGCACATGATTGAATGATATTTGTAAATTGATCATAAAGACAAATGAAATTTATGCACGATGGTTATAAAGGATTATAATTTCTCTATTATTGATTCACCCCTTCTCAATAATCCAACAATTGGTATCAGCGCAAGTTCCTTCATAAATTAGTTTAACCACTGAAAGGTAGATCATGGAGAGAAACAATATGTATAAAATGAAATACCACAGTTTGATGGACAAAACTATGCATTCTAGAGAAGAAGGATGAAGACATATGTGAAAGCACAGGGATTTTAGGTTTGGCAGTCAACTGTAGATGGATATAAAGAACCAACAATTCCACCAACAAATGAAAACATAAATAAACTCAGTATAAATAATTCAAAGGCCACAAATGCACTTCTGAATAGTCTTTGTGATTTGGTATATTCCAAAGTTATGCATTGCAAATCCGATAAACAAATTTGGGACAAAATTCAAAATATCTATGAAGGAGATGAAAAAGTCAAGGCAACAAAGTTTCAAACTTATATAGGTCAATTTGAATAACTAAAGATGAAGGAAGATGAGAATATTGCATCTTACTTCTTACGAGTTGATGAAACAATGAATGCAATCATAGGATTGGGAGAAAATGTTGATGAATCTATAATTGTTCAAAAGGTATTAAGATCTCTTCCAATGAGATTTGATCCTAAGATCTCAGCACTAGAAGAAAGAGAAGATCTAGAATCAATAAGCATGGATGAACTACATGGAATTTTCACAACTTACGATATGAGAACAAAACATGAGAATCTAGGTACAAAAGAAACAACATTCAAAGAATCCAAGAAGTTAAAGAAAAAGGGAAAGAAAAAGGAAAAACAATATAGTAGCAATAATGACATATCAGAGGACGATGAAGAAATTGCCAACTTCGTAAGAAGACTGAAAAAGGGAACCATCGCCAGATATAAAGGTAATCTTCCATTGATTCGTTTTAATTGTGATGGTATTGGTCATTTTTCTAACAAATGTTCTCATAAGAAAAAGAAAATAAATGATGAAGATGATTCAAATATAAAACAAACATATAAAGGAAAAATAACCAAAAATAAAGTCTTCAAGAAAAAATTTTGCACCAAAGAAGATAACTCCTCATTAGATGAAGATGAAGTCAGTGAAAGTGAGACAGAAAGAGTTCTATTCATGGAAATATAAGATTCTGATAATAAGACACCGAAGAAGAATATAAAGAGGTAGAAGTTGATTACCAAGAATATCTGTTGAGTGATATAGAAGTTATAAAAGAAGAAAAGAAGAAAAAAAAAAAAGCTCCAAGAAGAACTGAACAAGAAACAAGACACTCAAGAACTAGAGCAGATGATGACAAAATTGAAGGTTCAAATAGAAGACGATAAAATAATTGAAGAATCACTCAAAGAACAGTTAGAATAAAGAGACATGATCATTGGAAATTTGGAAATAAAGATTGTCACATTGAGAAAGGATGTTCAAAAGAAAAATATGCAGAACAACTCAAAAATTTTGGATGACATTATCAACAGTCAAAGTCCTAATCATGACAAGTCTGGACTTGGATACAATAAAAAAGAAAAGAGATCAATCTCCAAAATGAAAGATCAAGAAACATATCCAAAAATCTATGCAAAAATAGTCAGAGGGGATAAGAATTTCTACAAGGAAGATCACAGGGACACTCCTCCATCGAGAAGATTCATATTTTAGAATCAACGACAATCAGAAACAAACAGGCCTCGAGAAGAAGAAGGATTGAGAAGAGTAACTCCTTTCAAAAGATCTTCAACTACCAGGTATCAAACTATATTTTTTAGTTTATGTTATGCATGCAATAATTTTGGACATAAATTTGTAAATTGAAAAGTGCATGAACATAAACAACTTTAAAAGTCATACAAAAAATGGTTATCCAAGAAGGCCTAGTGAAACACATAGAAGAAGCTACAACATGTTTGAATCATTGAGAACTAAAGTGTAGTGCTACAAGTGCAACAAATTTGGACAGATGGCCAAATATTTTATAATGAAAATCCCTCCTATAGAATCACAACAGAATAACAATAGTCATAGACATGAACCTTAGAAGAGAACACAGATAAGAAAGAAGAATTAGTATAGAAATAAAGAATGCACTCTCTCTCTAGAAGCTAAGCATAAGAAACATGGTTGGTATGTTGACAGTGGTTGCTCAAATCACATGACAGGTGATGAAGATAGGTTTCTAACAATGAGAAAGGAAAGAGATGGATCAATCTCCTTTGGAAATGACGATTCAACTAGAATCATTGGAAATGGAACAATCAAAATTGAAAACAAGGATACCAAGATAGAAAATGTTCTACTAGTGGACAATATGAAACATAATCTTCTAAGTGTAATTCAAATGTATGACCAAGGTCACAGGATTATGCTCGATTCATAGAAATGCAAGGTAAGAAAATAAGGTTCAAGAAAATTGGTTGCAACATCTGTAAGAACTTCAATCAACATATATGTATTAAGTGAAATTGGAAATGAAAAGTCTTTTCTATGGAAGTAAGATGAAGTTTGTCTATAGCATAGAAGAATGGGTCACATAAACTTCTATAGCCTCGTCAAAGTCAACGAACAAGAAGCAGTAAGAGAAATTCCCCAGATCACGAAGCCAACCAACACATTATGCAAACATTGTCAATGAGGAAAGCAAACAAAGACCAGGTTCGAATCAAATGAATACTCAACGACAAGACCACTAGAAATTGTGCATACTGATATATTTGGACCAACTAGAATAAAGGGTTTAAAAGGTGGGAAATAATTTATGCTATTGGTTGATAATTATACAAGAATGACCATAGTTTGTTTTCTCGGGAATAAGTCAGAAGCATTTGAAAAATTCAAGGTATACAAGGAAATGGCTGAAAATGAAATGGATTCAAAAATAAAATTCTTGAGATATGACAATGGAGGAGATTTTACTTCAAAGGAATTTATGTATTTCTGTAGTAAGCATGGACTAAAAAGGAAATTCTTTGTTGCTAGAACACCTCAACAGAATGGGGTCATCAAAAGAAATAACATGACAGTACAAGAAATGGCTCGAACAATGTTAATGGATTCCAAGTTGAAAGATGTTTTTTGGACACATACAGTGCATACAATAATTCACATTCAAAATAGAGTAATTCTGAGGAACAACAGTGAAAAAACCCCTTCCAAGCTATGGAAAGTAAGACCAACAAATGTGAAGCAATTCAAAGTCTTTGGAAGCAAATGCTACATCAAAAGAGAAGATGGAAGAATGGTAAAGTTTGATTCTTGTGTAGACAAAGGCATACTTGTTGGTTACTCAAGTACAAAGAAATCATACAAATGTTACAATCTAAGGATCAACAAAGTTTTGGAAAGAATCAATGCAACGGTTGATGAGACAAGTGGATGAAAATTAAAGGAATAAGAAAAAGATTCAGTGGAACAAGTTTATGAAGAAGAAGCAAAGGATCAAGAAATAACAAAAGGGCAATATGAAGAAGATAAAAAATAATTAGAAGAGTAATAGCAACAAGTACCTCCAAATACACCTAGAAAACGAATACAGAAGAATCATCTGTCATATCAGATTATCGAGAACAAATATTGAGGAGTTGAGACTAGAAGAATTAGAATTTGTTTACCAGAACAATTGTACCTAGAACTCTTATCTTCAATTGAACCAAACAGTTTTGAAGAAGCCAATAAGGATGAATTTTGGATAAAGGACATTGATGAAGAATTGTATTAGATAGAGAAGAATGAGATTCATGAATGTTGGAATTACTAAGACAACTGATAGGGGGGCGGGGGGTGAATTAGTTGTTACTATGCTTAAACAATTTTATGCCTATTAAAATATTATTAACCTTCTCCAAGTGATCATCAAGATTATGCAATACATGAAAAATAAGAATAACAAACATCAATCACACATATGATATACACAACGACAGATATTTAACAAGGAAACCCATAAAGGGAGAAAACCTCTTCTTCTTATAATTATAGGCAACCTTTTAAGTTATGTACATCATCTTTCTTTGAGAACCAACTCAAATGAGGCTACAACCTCTTCTTTAACAAGCTGCAACTTGCTGAGAGCACCAACTCTTTGGTTTCTCTAGCACCCACTAGAAGGAAGCACCAACTCCCTGAGTATTCCAACACCAACTGGATGGAAGCACCAACTTCTAGTCACACAGGCACCAACCTGTATAACAGAGAACAATGGTTCTCCCTTACACCACCCTGGTTTTTTTGGATGCAACCAGATGGAAGCTACAACTTCCCATGTTCATGCACCCACTTGAAACTCTGAGGACAACATTCCTCCGTAGCACCACCCTACCACCCTTAGAAATAAACTTTACTTACTTTCTGTGTCTCTGATATGGTCTGTTACAGCTCCATGTCTCCTCTGCCTTCTTCAGCTTCTATGTTTTATTTTTCTTTTGCATCTTTCTACTTGTATGCTTTGCTCTTTTTCTTCCTCCACACAACGCTACTCTTTTTTAGCTTCTCTTCAACATTTTATTCTCTGTGCTGCCTCTCCATTCTTTCCATGCACCTCTTCCTACAAACATGGATAAAATTCGAAAAAAAAAAATATACATACTCTTTGTTCTACATATCTTTCTCACGTTGAGTCCTCTGCTTGATCATGATTCAAACTCTTCATCTTCCCTGGCGATTATTTTGTCTCTGTTCATCATTAGTGGCCATTATCCAAATATTATTTGGCTTCTTTGGCAGTTGCAACTCTTCGTCTTCTCTGTCAGTTACAGCCAGTCAATTATGGCTTCTTTGGCTTCTAAGACCCTTCCTTCTTGTGACCATCAGTGGTGACCATGCGCCTAACTGATAGGTGCTTCATGACTCATGACTTCATGAATCTTATTATAATAAAACTTGATTCTCCAAACTCCCGATATTCAAAGTGGAACCTAGAAACGTGCTAGCTCCTCCCTTAACCTTCGCTGATGTGACCATGATTGTGACCAAACGCCTATTCAAAATGCGCTTCCTAATCTTAGTCTATTGAGTGCTAGCTATGTTTCTCAATATTACCTTAGGCGATGATCTCATGTGACCATGTGATTGCAGGCGCATCCAAAGGCGGTTTGAATCAAACTATAACTTTCCCCACAATTTACCTCGAGCCTCCATGGGTCCTTTCTCCTAAACTGTTGTTTTGATTGTGGCCCACCTTCAACTTTTTAAAGTTTGCACATCTTCAATACTGACAATGTGATGGGACTGTCGATCTCACAATCTTGACAGTTCTTCTAAATGGATGGTTAAGATTTTTTCTTTGATGATCTATAGATCAGATCTAACCTTCCTAAATAAATGACTATGATTTATTTCATGATCCAGAGTTCAGGAGTTTCAAATCTCAAACCTTAATTTCTTCCGTACGCCAATCTTCTAGAGTCTATGATCCATGGAAACCTGTCCTTCTCAATTGATGACTCTGCTCTACTTTGGGAATTTTGACCTTTCAACTAGATCAATGGTTCTGTAGCCTCTTTCTCGATCAATGGTCGAGATCTCCTTCGGGTCTTCGAACTTCTTAAATCTCAATTCTCAAACTTTACTTTCCTTTGAAGTATATGGAAAACTGCCATGTGTCCTTGCTGACATGGTCTGCCACATGTCCTTGATGACATGGTATGCCACATGTCCTTGTTAAGGTCTTCTGATGTGGGTGAGATGTGTAGGAAGTGTAGTGGAGTGTGGAGGTAGAGCATGGTAGTGGAGTGTGACGTGTAGAGGGTAGTGGAGTGTGACGTCGGAGCGAGATGATGGTATGTATGTGTGGTTTGGTGGTTTGCTCGGAGAGGGGGTTAGGTGGTATGG
Source organism: Picea engelmannii (assembly GCA_009831015.1). Lineage (NCBI taxonomy): Eukaryota > Viridiplantae > Streptophyta > Pinopsida > Pinales > Pinaceae > Picea > Picea engelmannii. Next base: position 1,047,078 of record ML779083.1, on the reverse strand, counting down.
TAATGAGTGAGGGGGTTTCAAGTTGACAAGAAGGTGACACATATGAGGGTCCCACACGGGAAATACCACCAACTCGAACCCCCCCCAACAGTTAAAGGTAGAAAGGTCGGGGGGGTCCGATATGCCCTGTCGACCATAGATCTGAGTGCCCGATTGTCAACCGTTGATATTAGCACACCCTTATTTTAACTTATCCTATCCTTCCACTTTAGAATGATCTGACATTTGAAATTCACTTCGGATGATCTGACGGTCGAGGATTTATTTTGGCTCTCCAAGTCTCTGAACTTCGGGGATTTCAAATCTTAAACTGAATTCTTGAAATGAGATTTTTCTGGAGCGTAACCTCCTCACTTCTTTAGAACCAAAATGAATGATGTTCATTGGATCAATATCCTAGATCAACGACTCGATATGTCTTTGATGTAGCTTTGCTTTGGATTAAATCCAATGGCTCTCCATATTTTCTTATGCTATCCTTCCATTTAATTCGATCCGACGACTGACAAAAATTTGGATGATTGGGATCTCAGATATTTCAGCTTATCCTGTCCTTCCACTAAAAAATGATCCAATGGTCATTGTCTCTCTTCCTCCTAAGTTTCTGATCTCTCTGACTTAGAATATTTTCTAAGTGTTCAAGGATCTCTACCTTTTCTCCTCCTCGTCTGCACTTCTAGAAACCACTATCTCTTCTGATATTTATCATCTTTTTCTCTCTCGAGGTTTGGTTTGCTGCTGTTATTTCCATCAATGACAAGCAAACTCTTCCCGTAAAACATGAAAATAATCTCCCCCTTTGGCATTGATGGCAACCCTAAAAGGCTACACTATTATGCTTTAGACCTTCAACTGTAGCATACAAAAAACACCTTTTTCTCCCCCTTTGATATCAATTCCAAAGAAAATAGAGAGTGACTCTGTGCTCCCCCTGAGAATATATACTAGGAGCACTCTCCCCTTGATCAGATAGACTATTTAGCTTGATAACAGGGTCATGCCCAACTTCTGGCGTAGATAGTCAAACTGAGCTTTTGCAAGCGGTTTAGTGAATATGTCAACAATCTGATCTTTGGATGGAATATAATGCAAATAAACAACAGTGTTGGTCACATGTTCCCTCAAGAAGTGATACTTGATGGGTATATGCTTGGTCTTGGAGTGAAATACAAGATTCTTTGACACACTAATTGCACTAGTATTATCACAATGAATTGGGATCGATGCAGTGTATTTTACCTCCAAGTCTGCAAGTGTCTGAATCATCCACAATACTTGGGTACAACAAGTGGCAACTGCAATGTATTCAGATTTTGTAGTCGATAAGGAAATGGAATCTTGCTTCTTGCTCAACCATGCTACAAGAGAATCTCCTAAGAAGAATGCACCTCCACTCGTGCTTTTCCTTTCATCCATGCAGTTAGCCCAATCAACATCTGAATAGACTGATAATTGAAAATTATGATTCCTATGATACCATGGGCCATAGATCATCATTCCTTTCAAATATTTGAATATTCTTTGACAGCTATCAAATGACTCTGTTTAGGTGAAGATTGATACCTTCCTACCATTCCAACAACATGCATTATGTCTGGATGAGATGCTGTGATGTACAACAGGATGCCTATCATATACCTATATGAACTTTGATAAACATCAGGTGGGTCATCATCCTTTCTTAGCTTGCATCTAGTGACAATAGGTGTGCTTAGAGGTGTAAAATATTCCATTTGAAACCTTTTCAATATTTCTCTTAGATATTTCTCCCGAGAAAGAAATATTCCTTCATACCTCTGAGTAATTTGCAGACCAAGAAAAAATGATAGTTCCCCTATCATAGACATTTCAAATTTAGACTGCATGGCAGAAGCAAACCATTGTACCAATGAAGCATTATTACTTCTGAAGATGATGTCATCTACATAGACCAACATAATGAGAAAATGATTATCCTCTGTTTTGATATATATATATTGTTGTCAACTGTTCCTCTCTTGAACCCTTTGTCTTGAAGATACTTATCTAGTCTGTAGTACCAGGCATGAGGAGCTTGTTTCAACCCATATAAGGATTTCTTCAACTTGCAAAAAAGGTCAGGGTTATCTGACAGTTGGAAACCTTCTAGTTGTTCCATATAGACTTCTTCTTTTAGATATCCATTTAGAAAAGCTGACTTGACATCCATTTGATAGACTTTAAACTTCTTATGACAAGCATAGGCAAGAAACATTCTAATAGCTTCTAATATTTCTATGGGCACAAATGTTTCATCAAAATCCAGTCCTTCTATTTCAGCATACCTTTTTTAGACCAATATAGATTTATTTCTTACAATATTTCCTTGTTCATTCATTTTATTCTTAAAAACCCATTTGGATCCAATTACACTCTTATCTCCAGGTCTAGGAACAAGCTCCCGAGTATTGTTCTTCTCAATCTGATCCATTTCCTCATTCATTGATTTTAACCAATTTACATCTTTACCGGCTTCATTAAAGTTCTTGGGTTCCACCATGGATATGAGGGATACATGTGATTTCTTGATGTATTTGATTATCCTTCTCCTGGTTTGTACACCTTTGTCTTTCTCACCAATTATCTGACTTGCAGGATGATTCTTTTGAGTAATTCCAGAGGAAGGATTTGATGTTGTTTGTTGATTTGAGTCTGCCTGAGTATTTGTATCTTCATCTGACTCATAGTCTTCTTTTTCTGATTCTTGGACCTATTCATATTCAACTTCAACTATATCCTTTGTTGTTGATTCAATATTTCTCACCTCTCTTACTGGGACTCCTTTATCAGCTTTTATGTCAATGAAATCAACCAATTTATGCAGCCTCTTATTATAAAATCTATATCCTTTACTGTTTGTAGCATACCCTAAGAAGATGCCTTCATCATCCCTATCATCATACTTTCCAAGGTTTTCATTATTATTCTTTATGTAGCACTTACTCCTAAAGAATTTGAAGTGTTTGATTGAAGCAGTTCTTCCATACCATAGTTCATAAGGTGTCTTGTCACTGTGTGGTCTGAGGTGTTCTTTGTTAAGAATATGGATTGTTGTGTGTATTTATTCTACCCAGTAGGTTTGACCAATGTTATTTTCATTCATCATTGACCTGGCCATTTGCTGAACTGTTCTGTTTTGCCTCCCAACTACTCCATTTCACTGTGGAGTTCCTGGGATTGTGTATTCTTTCTTGATCCCATGTTTATCACAGAATTCCTTGAAATCACTTGGCATAAATTCTCCTCCTCTATCTAATATTACAACTTTTAATCTATTGCCTGTTTGATTCTCAGTTAAAGCCTTAAATATTTTAAATTTCTCAAATGCTTCATCTTTTTCTTTGAGAAAAAAATCCCAAGTGAGTCTGGAGTAATCATCAATGATCAACATGAAGTATTTTTCCTTCCCTATGCCTTCTTGTCTTGATGGTCCACATAAATCCATATGAACTAATTGGAGTGGTCTCTCTGTTGAAGTAGGGCTCTTGGATTTAAACTGTGTCCTGGTTAGCTTTCCTACTTGGCAGGGTTTACACACAAAATCTTGTGGCTTTGATATTCTTGGAAAATATTTTATTGCCTCAATATTTTTGAGCTTGATTAAGTGGTCAAAGTTTATATGTCCAAGTCTCCTATGCCATAACCATCTTTCATCATGTTTTCTTAGATGACACTCTTCTCTACCTTCTTTCAACACATATACATTATTATCTATCCTTATTCCTTTATCCACCACTTGTCCTAAGTTTACAGACTTTATCTTACAATCTTTGGAAGTGAACACCACTTCACATCCTCTATCACACATTTGACTTACACTGAGAAAATTATGTTTCAACCCATCTATAAGAAGAACATCCTGGGCTTTTCCCTTGCCATTACTTAAACTCACCATCCCTTTACCCTTGATTTTACCTGGTTCATCATTTCCAAAGGTCACATTTCTTGTTTTTCTTTTACTTATAGACAAAAAATTATCCTTTTCTCCAGTCATGTGCTTGGAACATCCACTGTTTATATACTAGGGGTCTTTTTGTTTTTGAGCTGAAAGTACTAGACCAAATTTTTCACTATCTTTCTTTTTCCATGTGCTAACAATTCTAGCTAAGGGTTTTATCCTTAGATCTGCTTTGTAATTATTCATATGGAAGTTTGTAGCTTTGTGGTCGAAGTTATGCAATTATAGCATTCAAGCTCAATGTTTAATAGGTCAAAGTGATTGGTGCAGCTTTGCCTACTCATTGGTTGTTTAGTTATATGTTGCAACGATTGTTTGTTTCTTGATCTCCTTAGTTGCATGTCTCTAAACTTAATTTGACGATTTGCAATCTTATGACCAAAATTAGATCAGTAAAAATAGTAACCATGGAAGAAATTTTGGTACCTGAACGATGGCCTTCTTCTTGGAATTTGTTGCTCCATCTTCTGATATATAGATTTTTTTATCATGGATCATCTTGTCTTTATTAGATTTTGGTGGAAGAGTACTCAAATGGTCTGATTGTCTGCTGACTTGGAACTTGATCATCTTTACTGACTCTTTGCTTTCTGGCTGTTCGCTACTTGAACCACTTACATAGCCTAAACTAGTCTTCAACAAAGGAGATCTCTATTTTCTTAGAATGTCATTTAGTTCTGCTGAGGCTTTAATGCTTGGAAGATTTTGGAGATACAATGCTTTAAACTTCTCCATCTCTTTTCTGGTTTTTACTACCTCTTCTTCCAAGGCTTCACATCTTGCCTTATTTTCTGATAACCGTTGTTTCAGAATGTCCTCTATTTTCTTTGCCTCTTCTAATTCCACTTTTAGCAGGGCAATGTCTTCATCAGGTTTTTTACTGTCTTTCTCGAACTGTATCAACAATTATTTTTATTTTTCTTCTTAAATCCGAGTCTAACAATTTCTTATAGAGCATGGATTAGTTCTCCTTCCAATTCAACCACAACTTCTTCATCATCAACATCACTTCCTGTTCTTTTATTATCATAATCCTCTTTGGCCATAAGAATAAAGTCATTAATATTATCTTCACAAGCATAATCACTATCTGTGTCTCCTAAAGAGTCATCATTGTTTACACATAAACTTTTCTTTTTACCAAATCTCTTGGATTTGTACTTCTCTTCACCTTCAACGTTCTGGTCCTTCTTCTTGTGTGGACACTTAGATGTAAAGTGACCTATCTTTCCATAGTTAAAACATTTGAAGGGAAACTTGCCTTAGTACTTGCCTGATCCTTTCTTTAGTCTTCTCACAAGTTTTGCTTCAATCTCATTAGGCTCAGAATCCTCATCCTTATCTGCTTTAAATGATGCTTCTGTAGAGGTGGGTTTATCTTTACCTATCCTCATTTCATAAGCAGTCAGAGTTCCTAGGAGTTGGTAAATAGACAAAGTTTTAAGATCATTCAGTTCTTATATTACAAAAACTTTTGGATTAAATCTATCGGGCAGAGATATTAAAATATTCTAAACTAAAAATGAGTCTTCAATCTTCTCACCAAGACCCTTCATGGAATTCAAAATCTCATCAACTCTTAAAAAATATTTACTAACTATTTCATCCTCATTCATCTTTAGTTATTCAAATTTCAATCTATGTGCCTGAAGTTTGGCACCTTTTACTTTCTCATCTCCTTCATAAATGCTAATACGTTTATCCCACATTTCTTTGGCATATTCAAGTTGCATGACCTTTACAAATTCAGCTTCAACATGCCCACTCAATATAACATTCATTGCCTTAGCATTGAAGTTGACTTCTAGCTTGTCATCCTTAGAAGCAAGTACAACTGGATTTACATAACCAGTCTCTACAACATCCCAAACATCAACACCTAGGGCCATGATATATGTTCTCATTCTAACCTTCGAGAAGGAAAAATTTGTTCCATAAAACATAGGAGGCTTATTGGTTGAAGTTCCTTCATGGCTTGTCATGTTTAAACTTACTGATCTACCTTTAAATAAAAGGAACCCACTCTAATACGAATTGTTGGAATTACGAAGAAAATTGATAAGGGGGGGTGTGAATCAGTTGTTACCATGCTTAATCAATTTTATGCCTATTAAAATATTATTAACCTTCTCCAATTGATCATCAAGATTATGCAAGACATGAACAACAGAAATAACAAACATCAATCACACATATGATATACACAAAGACATATATTTCATGAGGAAACCCATAAAGGGACAAAGCCTCTTCTTCTTTGAATGATAGGCAGTATTTTAAGTTTTGTACATCATCTTTCTTTGAGAACCAACTCAAAATGAGGCTACAACCTCTTCTTTAACAAGCTACAACTTGTTGAGAGCACCAACTCTCTGGTTTCTCTAGCACCCACTAGAAGGAAGCACCAACTCCCTGAGTATTCCAGCACCAACTGGATGGAAGCACCAACTTCCAGTCACACAGACACCAACCCGTATAACATAAAAAAATGATTCTCCCTTGCATCACCCTACCACCATGGTTTTTCTAGCTGCAAGCAGATGGAAGCTACAACTTCCTGTGTTCAAGCACCCACTTGAAACTCTGAGGACAACAATCCTCCCTAGCACCACCCTACCACCCTTAGATATAAAACTTTACTTACTTTCTGTGTCTTTGATATGATCTATTATAGCTCCATGTCTCCTTCATCTTCTTCAACTTCTATGCTCTATTCCGCTTCTGCATCTTTCTGCTTCTATGCTCTACTCTTTTTCTTCCTCCACACAACACCACTATGTTCATCTTCTCTTCAACATTTTATGCTCTGTGCTACCTCTCCATTATTTCCATGCGCCTCTTCCTAGAAACATGCATAACATTTGAAAAAAAAACTATACATACTCTCTGTTCTGCATATCTTTCTCATGTCGAGTCCTCTGCTTGATCATGATTTGAACTCTTTGTCTTCCCTAGTGGTTATGTTGTCTCTGTTCATCATCAGTGGCTGTTATCCAAAGATTCATTGTCTTCTCTGGCAGTCACAAATCTTTGTCTTCTCTGTCAGTTACAACCAGTTAATTATGGCTTCTTTGGCTTCTAAGCCCCTTCCTTCTCATGACCATCGGCGGTGACCATACACCTAATTGATAGGTGCTTCGTGACTCACGACTTTGAGAATCTTATTATAAGACAACTCGATTCTCCCAAATCCCGACATCTGAAGTGGAGCATAGAAATGTGCTAGCTCCTCCCTTAATCTTCGCTGATGTGACCATGGTTATGACCAAATGCCTATTCAAATGGAGCTTCTCGATATCGGTCTAGTGAGCTCTAGCTCCATTTCTCGATATGACCTTGGGCGATGATCTCATGTGACCATGTGATTGCAGGTGTGTCCAAAGGTGGTTTGAATAAAAATACTTTTTGCCCTGCAATTTAACTCGAGCCTCCATGTGTCCTTTCTCCAAAACCGTGGTTTCAATTGCAACCTGCCTTCAACTTTTTAAAGTTTGCGCATATTCAATCCCCACAATGCGATGGGACTGTCGATCTCATGATCTTGACGGTGCTTCTGGAATGGATGGTTCAGATTTGTTCTTTCATGATCTGAAGATCATATATAACCTTCCTAAATCAATGACTATGATTTATTTCATGATCTGAGGTTCGAGAGTTTCAAATATCAAACCTTGATTTCTTTCGTACGCCAATCTTCTAGAGTCGATGATCTGTGGAAACCTGTCCTTCTCAATCGACGACTCTTCTCTAATTCAAGAATTTTGACCTTTCAACTAGATCAATGGTTCTGCAGCCCCTTTCTCGATCAATAGTTGAGATCTCCTTCGGGTCTCTAGACTTATGAAATCTGAAATCTCAAAATTTACTTTCCCTCGAAGTATATAGGTTACTGCCACATGTCCTTGCTGACATGGTCTACCACATGTCCTTGCTGACATGGTCTACCACATGTCCTTGTTGAGGTGGTCTGCTGATGTGGGTGAGACATGTAGACAGTGTAGTGAAGTGTGGAGGCAGAGCATGGTAGTGGAGTGTGACGTGTAACGAGTAGTGGAGTGTGACGTCGGGGCGCGACGGTGGTATGTATGAGTGGTTTGGTGGTTTGCTCAGAGGGGGGGTTAGGTGGTAAGTGGTAATGAGCAAGGGGGCTCTGAGTTGACAGGAAGGTGACACATATGAGGGTTCCACATGGGAAATACCACAAACTTGGACCCCCCCCCCACGGTTAAAGGAAAATAGGTTGGGGGGGTCCGATATGCCCTTTCGACCATAGAACTGAGTGCCCGATTGTCAACCACTAATATTAGCATGCCCTTCTTCTAAATTATCCTGTCCTTCCACTTTAGAATGATCTGACGACTGGAATTTACTTCGGACAATCCGACGATCGAGGATTTATTTCGGCTCTCTGGCTCTCTAGACTTTGGGGAATTCAAATCTCAAACTGAATTCTTGAAATGAGATTTTTCTGGAGCATAACCTCCTCACATATTTAGACCTGAAACGAATGACATTTGTTGGATCAAGATATTAGATCAATGACTCAATGTTTCTTTGATGCAACTTTGCTTTGGATTAAATCCAATGACTCTCCATACTTTCTTATCCTATCCTTCCATTTAATTTGATCCAATGATTGACGAAAATTCAGATGATTGGGATCTCATATCTTTTAGCTTATCCTGTCCTTCCACTCAAAAATGATCGAGTGGTCGTTGTCGCTCTTCCTCCTGAGTTTTTGATCTCTCTGACTTAGAAGGTTTTCTAAGTGCTCAAGGATCTCGACCTTTTCTCCTCCTCATCTGCACTTCTGGAAACCGTTATCTCTTCTGAGATTTCTCATCTTCTACTCTCTCAAGGTTTGGTTTGTTGTTGTTCTTGCCATCAATGACAAGCAAACTCTTCCTATAAAATATTCCAACAAGGAATTGGTTCCAAGATCAAGGTGCAATAATGTGATCAACACAAAATGGGTCTTCAGAAATAAACTGATTGAATATGGATAGGTTACCAGGAACAAAGATAGATTGGTATGTAGAGGATATGCACAAGTTGAAGGTATCAACTTTGAAGAGAAAATTTTCCCAGTTTCCATAATGGAAGCAATCAAATTGATACTAGCATATGAATGTTCAAAGAATATTAAAGTGTATCATATGGACGTGAAATCAACTTCTTTGAATGGAGAACTAGAAGAAGTGCTATGGGGAAAATCCACCTATACTGGGTCTAGGTATAGACAGAGCATATAATTCCCTTAAAATACTGTTCTACCCTTAAGCTACCCCAAAAATATCTAAAATAAATGAAAAGAGAGAGGAAAAAAGGTCAATGGGTGCACCTTTAGTCCTTGCTCATGGTGTAGACCTCTTTCTCCTTTGCAACTTCCTAGATTACAGGCCTCCTCCCAAAGATGACCTGTAAAAAGATTAGGAAAACAATGCTACAACACATACAATCTCTACTTATCACTTTCAATGTTTAGATATAGGCATAGATGCATAAATAAATAAAAGCATAAAGACATAATGTTTTGGGACAAGAATGAACTCTTTTATTAAGTCTCAAGACAAAAATGATTACAACCTTTGTCGACAAGAATGAACTCTTCTCAAATGAGACCCCAATACCTCTTTTTATATGAGAAAAAGATGGTTATTTGGTTTGGGGATGGGATATAAGGGGTAAAATGGTTGGGAAACCCTCGATAGCCCGTAAACTCCGTCAAATTCCTTGAAATTTAATATGTTTTGCAATTTTTTGAGGTAAACGCGGGCTAACTAGTATGCATCTCCCATATGTATGCGGGATAACTATTATTCAACATGCATGTGTATGCAGGATAACTATTATGCAAAACACATCTGTACGTGGGCTATCAGTTAAGCAGGGAGCGTACATGTTCCAAAAAATGGTTTTTTAAGAAGGAGCCTAAATGATATTTTTGCAAATTATGTAAGTGGAAAGGCCAATGTCTTGTATGCATAAGTAAGAAAGTTTTGGACTATAAGAGATGCCCCCTAATGTGTGAAGTCAGAAGAGAAACTGATGTCTCAAATACATTACAATATCTTTACCAGTGGGAAGGCATGAAGTAGAGTGAGCTCGAGTCAAGTGTTTGAGAGCGTGCCATCTATAAAAAAAATGATAATCTCTCTGAGACAGGCATACCCATGCTCGAGACAAACTAAGCATGGCTGCCAATCAAGTACACTAAAGATCCATTTCATATAAATTTCTATATAAAGTGTAGCTACAATAAATACACAATGGATCTACATCAAAATCATTTGATGATATTTAAGTACAATATAATATGCATATTCAATAAGCATTGATGCATGTGGCTGGAGATTAGGACTTCATAGCTCGAGCAATAAATTCAAGATCTTCAAAACTCAGGTAGGAGTACAATAGGAGTGTAAGAATCACTACCTTGAGGTCTTCGACATTCCATCGGGGAAAGACTAGAGGATATTGATCATCAGACACAAAACTTTATGGATTTTGAATCTGAACTTGACTGGACTCTTGAGATGACCAACTTATGAAATTCAAGAGACAAACTACATAATGGTCAACTCAGGTTGGATAAAAATTCCCTTGGACAAAATCACGCCAAAAATGATGAGACTCAGGCAACACAATATTGACATAAGTCTGTGATACAGAAGGCATAAAGAGCTCTCCATATGTTTGGAAGAGTAACCAAATGCAGGAGGACACAACTCTATGTAGCGAGAACAAACTCCTAAGGTCATACTAGATCCCAATTCTTGGAGGAAAAACAAAAGGATGTTCTTTGTCCAAGGGAGACTGTCTTGCTGCCAAGAAAAAGAGAGCGTATATCCCATCCCCTATTTTTGGAATATTTGATTTTTTTGTCCTTTTCAAAGTTTTAACGAGCTTGAAAAATAATAAAATAATGCTACATTACAAAGGAGGAATGAGTGTCGTGGGAAATCAAACTAGTTCCAAGCGCATGGAACATACTGATGGTCAGTACAAGGAGACATGTGTAGGATAAGGACACTCGGGAGAATTATTCCATGGGTCAAGGTGTCAGATCACAAGGGAAAAAGTGTTTCAAGGCTTGCATTTAAGGAATGCTTTGAAGGTTTATTTAATAGCAACATGAAGCCGACATTAGGCCAAATATGCAAGGATGAGACATGTGATGCGATGAAGTATGACACAGTAGGGCTCCTTCCATGTGAATTTTTACGAGACCAAAGAAGGTAAGCTCAATGGTTTTTCATGTTTAGAGAGTTTGAAAAATACTAAAAGAAGACTCCAGAGTGTTCATTTTTCATAATTAGTCCAGTCAATTCGAAAAGGGTTAAACTTATACCAAAAGGACGTCTCTTAAAAACCATTTTAAAGAGTGTGATTGAGACAAGATCACTTGACTATATTTTCAATTTTAAGGAGTCTGAAAAGAGATTAACTATGGACTCACAACCTTTTTCTAAGTTTAATCTCCTTAGCCCGAAAAAGTATAAAATATAACTTAGGAGAACTCTCCTAGTGAGACAGGTCTCCCGAGGTGTACCTTTTTCCTGGATAATCTATCTGCCAGAAAAAGGGTTAAACTTATGCCAAATAGATGTTCTTTCTGGATCAATTAACGAGTGTGAAAGGAACAAGGTCACTCAACAATCTTTTCATTTTTAGGGAGTCTGAAAAGAGATTAACTATAGACTCTGAGGGTTCCTTTTTTGTAATTAATCTCTGAGGCCCAAAAAATAGATAAACCAAAACCAAGGAGAATGTCCCTTTTTAAAAAATTTAGTCCCTCAGGCCTGAAAAAGGGTAAAACGTATGCCTGAGAATACTATCCTAGTGAAACAAAGCTCCTAGGGCATACCTTTATTCGTAAATTAATCATCTGGACTGCAAAAGGGGTAAACTACCACCGGAAAAATGTGCCTATTTTGAGTTTGGTGAGCATGAAGGGAAACAAGATCGCTCGACAATATTTTCAATTTTAGAGAGTCTGAAAAGGGATTAAAGAAAAATCCAAGGGGGGCTTCTTTTCTCAAGTAATCTAGACGAGATTGAAAATAATAAATAATCTCTCGTTGGATGTTTCTTTCAAAATTTAAATGAGCCCGAAAGACAACAAACTACGCTCATGGGGATTCCTTCGTGAAAGATCCATAAAAGACGAAGAAGAATGAGGCTTCAAAACACAATCATGGCAGGACTAAAAATTATTCCCAAGCCTATGGAGAAAACCCACAACATGGACACCAAAATGCAGAAAAGGATCTACCTAGGGAATCCATGTAGAGGAAGGATATACCACCTAATTACGACATTTCTAAAGCAACAGAGAAGGTTCTGTGTCACACTTCTGTGGGATCAATCCTATAGAAAAGTGGAAAAGTCAACAATATGCAGAATGTAAGGTGGTGAAAACCTAACTTATATGAAAATGTCGAAAAATGACTTTCACCATGGGATGATATAAGTGTAACCCATCTCAATAAAACACCGAACCGAAAGAATAATTTCATTAGAATGACCCAAAGATCTCTCAAAAGGGAAAACAAGTAGCTACCAAGCCAAGAAAAAGGAAAAAGGGGACCAAATTAGAGCAAAAAGGGCCAAAAATGTCTATAAATAGAGGTGGAAAACTCATTTTAACCATTGCAATTTGGAAAATAACCAAAAAGGTTAAAATCCATCTTCCTCAAAATGTGAATTCAAGGAGCTACGATGGACGAAAGATCCTCACACTTGGACCAAGTAAGTACAAACAACCTTTAATTTCATTTTCATGCATCCTTTTATGCTTAATTTAATGTTTGGAAGGTGTGCGCCTTTGTAAAAAGTTTGTGCCTACGTGTACGCGGTATGTCCACCCCTAGCCTACGCATGTACATGGGAAAAGTAACACTTAGCCCGTGTACATACACGACTGTCTTAAAGACAACACACATACACCTCTTTTAATGCTCAAAAAATATGAAACAAGTGCTAATCCCTTCTAAATTTTGTGCAACATGATGTATGTCGATTGGTGGGAAAGGGAACACAAGGAATTGGATGTCATGGTGGAGGAGGATCCTGGGGCTATTGCCATGATGAAACATTGTGGTATGTGGAAGTTCTTCCAGTTTCCATTCATAAGGGCACAACCTAGACTATTGAACCACTTGATAGAGTATTAACATCCAGATGTAGAGGCATTTATGCTAGATGGTCAGTCATTGACTCTGATGACGAAAGACATAGACTTCTAGACCAACCTCTCCAGGAGGGGGGAGCCGGTCAACTTGAGGACCTTTCCTCAATGGCCATACAACATAGAGGACCATATTGGTATGTACTGCGAGGTAGGAAATGAGAAAGTGGGATGTCAAGTGTCGATACACAAGATTACTAGCCTCAGTGTCCATATCGTACTATTCATGAATGAGAAGATCACTAGATATGCAACACTTAAGAAAGCTTCTCGTGCACATAAGCATTGTGCATTTCAGTTCTTGGATGCCACTATATTTGATTGGAGAACTACCATGCTTACATGCATGAAGAAACAACTCATTTACTGTTGCAGGAGGATGAACAAGAACTTTGAGTTCGAGACTGTATTGTGCGCTTTATTCTTTGAGAGAGTTCCTAGCCTTAGCCCGAGGCACATGGTGCGAGGTCACATCACCTCCTTTTCGACATTATTTAGGTGGGCAACATTGTTTCCTAGACAGGGTGCAGGGAGGGTCCAAGAGGCCTTCAATGACAATTTTTTTGATTGGTGGACCCGTTAGATTCCAATGATAGAGGACTATCCATATGTAGGGATCAACTTCTTGATGGATCCCTATATTCCCATGCCATATGGCAAGGAGCGCAGAGATATAGGTAAACACATTTTGAAGTTATTTAATTTTTAAGTCTCTTAAATATTATCCTTTTTATGTAATGTTAAAGTACAGAGTTAAAGATCTGTTATATACAGATGTGGGACCAGTGTGACCAATTGACTTCACCAGGACCAGGCATCATCCTCGACCAAAGGCTAGACTAGCAAGAGCAGGAGGACCAACTAATCCAAGAGGACCCCCAGCCAGAGAGGCTGAGAGAGTGCTATGGCGAGAAGAGAGAAACCTAACAACTCTCACTCATGTAGTACCCATGGCAGAGATAGAGGGCCTTCCCTCGACCATGTGACCACATGTAGTAGGGGTGCCTAAGACTTGGGTCCAGCTGTTCCAGCATCTTGTGAACATTGTATTTCATTATAGTAGGGTGAATAGGAAAATACCATAGTTATTTTTGGACCACTCATGTGCTGAGGGAACTTTTTTACTCTGTATTGAGGGATTGATCCCAACGATGTATACCATCTCTATTTGAGGCTTTATGGCCCACTTTGTACTTATGACACTATTTTTTGGATATATTATATATACATCTTTTTCCCTTATGGATAAAAATTTTGTACAAATGTATTTTACATGTGTGTGTTTTTACTTTTATGTATGAGAAACATGCCAATCTAATACTTGATTAGCCAATGTATCAGTTAGTTGATTAGATCTCCTAGGAACATGAATATAAGTAATATAATCAATAGATTTTTCTAAGAGACGTACCCTAAGAAATCATCGGTGAAGGGTGGGATCATAAACACGATATATCCTGTTTAACTGAGACACGAGACAACTGGGATGATATAAGGATGGATGTTCTAGAAGGGATTGATGAATATTGCATGACACTCCAAGTTCTTAATGACCTCATGTATGCCTCCTAGCTATATCACCATATGCTCCTAGCAACTTTCTTTTTTCTGAATTAATACTTGGAAAACTAAGCGTCAACCTTCATGTTTCTATAAGAAAGGGTTCATAGTTTTAGTATGGTATAACAATAGAAGTGAATGAAAGAAAAAATGCATTGTCTTCAACCCAACATTAGTCATTTGTAGAACCCAACCAAAATTGTTGCAATGGCTTCATGAAATAGGCCACAAGGCCGAAGTAAATCCAAGACTTCCAAAGATTGAAAAATACTAGAGTTGTTATTTCCTCGACATGTAAGTTTCATGGGATCACGTATGGGAAAAGTGTAGGATGTGAAATTGGTCTATTATTATGTTTGAGACCCCATTTAGTTCCCCACCATAGCCTTTCACAATTATGCAAGAATAGTTTGCAGTGCAGACCATCAATAGTTAGTGCACACACAAGATTGGGCCAATCCTCTTCGACAAGCCGACATCTTTTCTTTGGTCAATTTCCCTCACTTTGGGAATGGGGAGATGATAAACATTTGGTTGTTTCCATCCCCTTCATTGAGAAAATGAACACAATGGATCTAACATCTCCTCAGGTCACAACATATGATACTAATGTGGTTGAGCTCACCCAAGAAATCCAAGGCATCCTCACAGAACTCAATCTCCAATTCAAGGAGTTCATGTAGGAACTCAAGAACATAGTTTCATCCATGGAATTTGTCATTCCCTAAGGCATTGGAATGGAGGAAAAGCCAATTAATAGTGGTGGGGGCCTCTTGGCGCCCAAGGTTTTGGGTACTAAATATCGTGCATGCACATTAATAAAGTTGTGCATGCCCATTCCAATTTTTCATGCACTCAAGAAGAAGTAAGAGGATTGAAAACAAGTGCACATTGGATCAATATTTGTTAATGCATGCTAAGTACAGTTTTTCCAATGCACGCCGGTCTAGGTTTGGGATGCGCAACAAAAATCAAGAAGGAAATGCATGCATGCTGGAATAAAGAAAAGGATATTCAAGAAATCTCCCCGAATGATTACTGCTAGTATCACAAGGGAACATGGAGCATAAAGATGATGAGTTGGAAAGGTAGTTACAATTTCCCTGATTCTAAAAAGGCTACGTGGAGTGTAGACAGGTGAACCAAGTGCACGGGACCGAAAAATGGAAGAACAAGTGAAACAAGTGTGTGGGACCAAAAAATGGAAGAACAAGAGGGGAATAACTGAAACAGAGAGATCACCATAACATAAAAGGATATAAAAGGAAGCAAAGACAAGAACAATAGAGTCAATCAGTAAGTTAGTTAGTGATCTGGTTCACGGGTTGTTCTTGCATGTGTGCTATGGATCTCACTTTGAGCGTATGTTTTGTAATTTGTCTTATTGTAAGTCTTAGATTGTCCTCTCTAGAGAGTGTGAATAGATGTACATGGCGCTATGTATTGTAACAATGGGAAATGTTTAAGAAAGGAAATCCTTTTTGTTTTCAATGAATTATTTTCTTAATGTATTCCCATGCATGATTGAATGAGGATAATAATAAAGTTGCAGTAATTATGGACCTATGGTGTGTCAATTATGTGTCTGAATGAATTTGTTGTCCTGTTATGTTTTGTCATATGTTAAGTAAGATGCAATGAATGATATGAATGCAATCCTTGATGGATATTTGGGTGTCTAATCCGTCATCCCTGACACAAGACCAGATGGTCTCTATGATCCTCATGGTGTCTCGGGTGAGACCTTTCTGAGTCTTAACTGAGGATTGATATGCCGATTCCTTGGGGTTTTTGTTGGTCAACTCTGGACAAACCCTGGGTATTAACCAACCAACGTTAGGAAGGACGTACATAAGCATGAAATGACCCAACACCCTCCAAGTATCTTCACTTTACTTGCAAAAGGGTTTGTCCAAGGCACCCAAGAGTTCATCTCAAGACTTCAAAATTTTATGATCAACTCAACGTTTACTTTTGCGATTGAATTTGTGATAGGTTCTGTGACATCCCCACATTTTTATGTCTTGTAAAACTACTCAATTCACCCTCATAACTCTATTATTGGATTGCTCAAGGGGTGCACCCAAGTCTATTTACAGGTAACGACTTCGTTCAAAAATTGACCCTTCACTTTCGTCACAAACCACCAAGTCTGTGCTAAGGTTTCTTTTGTGTTAGGTAATTTCATTGAACCCTCACCAAGCATGTTCCCAAACTTCCTCACTAGGTGTCCCCCCCCCCCAACAATTGTTTCGACTATAGTAGTTGTGAAGAGCACCAAATTATTTCTCAAATTTTGGTATGATACCACTTGTCATGACCCCATATGACACATGTTCAAATATTGCAATTGTTCACCTCCTAATGGCGTGCGAAACCAAGACAGTTCTTACTTGGTTTCTTGGTACACCAAGAATAATTTTTTGAGACTATGCCTCTTCACCTAGAGCATACCCATACTTCATTTTAGGCCATCGATGAGTCACACTCCTACTCTAGTGCAACTCCTGTATACTTAGAAAATTGTTATATATAAGCATACATCCATGAAAATGAAAAACCAAGAGAACAACTGTAGAAGAAACAAAGACAAACACATAAATACTGCGAGAAACACAAATCATGCCTAACACCTAGCTAGATCTTTGTTATTGTGACACATGACTTGCCTTACCTACCAAGACACTCATAAATAGATTTGTCACACTAATACTTTCTGTCGCAACCATCATCGCAACCTCCTATGGTGTACCTCATACATGCCCACAATCACAGACATACTAATATGGATTTATGAGAGAAACAAAATGAAAGAAAGATCTATAATAGTAACACAGATATACAGAGAACAATAACATAGATACAATGGAACTTAACTTCTATTAAATAAGAAATATGTTGAAACTGTAAAATGAAGAATGAAAACAATCTTTCTCGAATCGTGGTAGCTAATCTCTGAGAAGAGATGTGGTGGCTATATGCATTCATCCAAGCAAATTACAATGAGGTCTCTGGGACTTTTTAGCATCAAGAAGTAAACAAAAAAACCTATACATCCATAAACCTAACCCTAGGAGTTGAAGCGCCAAAATTCATGTGGGCCCTGACGGGGTAAGTTGGTACATCAATTTCTCGGTGTAATGAGAGCATAGTCTGAAGTATATGTCTCAATCTCAAAAGGATATTGCAGGTCAGGTAATGACAGCACCAGGGCTAAGCACAAGCGCTACTTCAAATCATCGAACTCTTTCTATCGATATTGACCCCATACGAATGTTTCCTTTCCACTTCCCCTAGTCACTTGGCTAAGGGACCATGCAATGTAGGATAATCCCATCAAGAACTTGCAATAGAAATTGGCAAGGCCCAAGAAGATTCGAATCTCAGTGAATGTGGTTAGGGCTGCCCAATCATGGATGACTTGGATCTTGGCTAGATCGACATGCACCCCATGCTCATAAAAAATGTATCCTAGGTAGTGGACCCTATTCATGTTGAATGAACATTTTTCCAAATTTCATGTAGCTTGTGTTTCCACAGAGTGTGTAGAACCTACTGAATGTGCTACAAGTGTTCCACCCAATTCTTACTGAAGATGAGGATATAATCCAATTACACCACCACAAAAGAATTGGTGAAAGGATGCAAGATATCAACCATCATCCTCATGAAATTTGCTGGGGCATTTGTCAAGCCAAAGGGATGACCAACCATTCAAAAATACCTTCTTTGGACTTGAAGGAAGTCTTCCATACATCAATCTTCTCTATTGGGACCTAGTGGTAGCCTAAATTCAGATCAATTTTACTGAAGTATTTGGACGCCTTGAGCTAGTCAAGGAGATCGTCAATTTGGGTAATTGGGTAATGGTTCATGAATGTGATCTTATTTAAGGCTCGATAATCAATGAAGAATCGTCAAGACCTGTATTTCTTCTGCACAAGCATGATTGGGCTTCCACAAGGTGATGAGCTTGGATGGATGTGCCCCTTTTCCGATCATTTCTTGGATTTGGTGGTTGATTTACTCATTTTCTGACAGAGAGTGGTGATAGACTGGCCCTTTGGATAGCGGTGCACCTGGGGTCAAATCGATTGAGTGATTGACCTGACAGTGCAGAGGTACCCCAGTGGGTGAGGAGAAGATGCCTTTGTATTCTTTAATGACCTTATCCACTTGCTTCTACTGTGTGGAGAGACCTATCGCGGAGGGCATGGATGTGGCTACAATCTTCTGCTCACTTTGAACATGAATAACAAAGAAGAAAAAATTCCCAATCTGAGAGATTACCTTCTTGCATTTCATGGCAGAGATCAAGGAAATGGAGGTATATGGGACTACCTCAAATTTCTTGTATAATTTCCTTTCAAAAGTAATAATAACACTAGGAGGTATAGAATCATATACAACGTGACATCTCCATAAATAAGGTTGGCCCAATAGAACATAAAAAACTTCAAGGGAGGCGACATCACACAATACCTCATCTTTGAAGGGCTTGATGTTGTAGGCTAGGTGACATTATTGGCTAACAGAGAGATTGCTCCCTTGGTGGAGCCATCCAATGGTGTATGGTTGCGGGTGTGGTGTTGTCGGTAGAGCCAATCGCTTGACGAACTCTATTGAGATGAGGTTATTCTAGATACCTCTATCAACTATGAAGTGTAACAGAGTACTCTTCACCCATATCTATGAATGAAAGAGGCATTCACCTTCCTCTGGTTCATCAAGTTCATTGGGCTGGATCTTGTTGGTGGTAGCAATAGTGAAACTGGGTTCCACATCAATGATTCATCTACCTTTTTCTGGTTTTGACTCATATTCAAAGCCTACATATGATTTAGAGGCTTTCACCTTGGCCACCAATGACTTCTTTGAGAGAAATGCAACGGTGTTATGCCAGGGGATCTTATGAAACTCACACCATTTCCCAACATATTTCCTTATATTCCCATTGTCCTTCTTTGTTTTCGGTTTGGACTTGTTGTCCTGAGGATATCCATATTTTATCTGCTTGGGGCTACCTTTTCCCTGATTCTACTGTGAGGGGTTTGTAGACCCAAACTACCGTGTCTTTTGTTTAAGCTTCTGCTCGATTTTGAAAATATATCGATAGGCTGCTCCCAAGGATGAAATGTCCAAAAAATCCATTTCTTTCTGGATGTATCTATGTAGATCATCGTGGTACTTGAGCACCAGATTTCTCTTAGAGTCTTTGATACCCAACTTGGTGTGCAAGGTATGGAAGACATTGGTGAACTCTGAACTGTTTGGTCCATTTCTTGCCACAGTGTGGTCCATCTTGTATATAAGTCGTAGAAACTTCCAACATGGTGATATTATTCCTTAATAATGTCCTTCAAGGAACCCCAAGTGGGTGCAACTACAAATAATGTATATCCCTCTGTTTCCTTTTTCTCACATTAAGTATCCCACCAATATTTGACATGGGGGATGGCCTTGAGGAGCACAAATTTAATCTTTTCTCTATCAGAAAATTTGTGGGCATAAACATACCCTTCTAGAAGGTTTAATTATTTGTCTACAACATCCACATCTATTTTACCTTCAAATATAGGAATATAAAAATTGATCTGTACTTTCAAGGGGGTGGTGCCTCCACTTGAGGTAGATGCCTCATATGTTGGAAGTCGTCGAAGGATTTGTGAAAAGTTATCCATCATCTTGTTCCTTTGTCATGAGAAGGATTCCTCAAGAAAATTTTTAAATGGATCTCATGCCCCATCAACTCTCTTTTCTTCCCCCATGGGTGGCCATCGGGTTCAGCAAGGACGATCTCGCAAAGGATAAATTGGTTCGAGTCCCAACTACTTATACCTTGACCTTATTATGGACATGCATAGAGAAAAAATGAAGAGAAGATCACACTGATACCATTGATTCAGATTTATGAGCATAACAAAATGAAACACATATCTATAACATTAACAAATATATACAAAGAACAACAATAGAGATACAATGGAACTTAACTTCTATTAAATAAGAAATATGTTAAAACTGTAAAATGCATAATGAAAATTATCTTGCTCGAACGATGGTATCTAATCTATGAGAAGAGATATGGTGGCTATGCACATCATCTGAGCACATTACAATGAGGCATCCATAAATT
The DNA here is from genome assembly GCA_009831015.1 of Picea engelmannii. Classification (NCBI taxonomy): domain Eukaryota; kingdom Viridiplantae; phylum Streptophyta; class Pinopsida; order Pinales; family Pinaceae; genus Picea; species Picea engelmannii. Next base: position 1,026,216 of record ML779083.1, on the reverse strand, counting down.
TTTAGCATCAAGAAGTAAGCATAAAACCCTATACATCCAAAAATCTAACCCTAGGAGATGAAGCACCAAAATTCATGTGGGCTTCGATGGGGTAAGTTGGTACATCAACTTCCATGGGTTGTACCTTTTTCATATGTCATCACACTTTTCCTTTGTCTAGAGTGTGACTATGGTGGACCTAGAAAATGTTGTTTAGGGCCTCAAAACGACCACGAACGTTTAGGACCCGAAAATCTATAAACAAAACTACTAAGATAAAAACTATAACTTCCAAGATGAAAGTTGTATGTGAGCCATATGGAAGAGGTCATTGGCCACCGATATCCACCTAGATCACCTAATATCCATTCATTACTACAAACTTTCACCAAGATAAAACATATTTCAACTTTGTCTCACACATGCCTCCAACAGACCTGCATTTCCAGACTTCCCCAAAACCTCCCAAAGCGTCCTACCCTTGTCTACTTCTCTTCCATGTTGGAAAATCTACCACAGTTTGTTTCTTTAGACTTTCATCATAATTTTTCTCCAAATATCTTGCCAATATTATATGCCTTCATTTGGATGTGCACTCTTTCTGTTATAGGAATTCCAAGGGTCATTTATGCGAAACATCATGTCTTTTGGGTGTGTCACGCCCCTTCATGAACCCACACTCAAACGAATCACCGTGCCCCTCTGTGGACGTAGTGCACCCATCAAATTTCATGTCTCTTGGAAGGATGTGCCCCATACTTAAGTGCACACCCCTTTCCTTGTTCTCTCTCTTGTGTCAATCTTCATAACTCCTCATGGGTGTGTTGATGGGGTTGTCCAACCTCTCTGATTATTTGGAATAATTTGATTTTCCTTAAATAAAAATAATAAGTTAACCCACATTCCCTAATAACAACTAAATTACTAATAATGAATATCCTCGAAAACAAAAATAACAACTAACACTAAATATCCTCAAAAACAAAAATAACAACTAATACTAAATATCCTCGAAAACTAAAATATAAGAGTTTCTCCTCTGAAATGATTTAAAAAAAACACGGTATCACTCTCTAATACTTGAACCCCCATAAGGAGTGTAGTTGACTAGAGGTATTGCACAATGGGTCGGCATTCTCCTCTTCCCAGGTAGATTTATATACTTGGACCATCTTCATCCAACCATCATTTTTCCATTTATTTGTAGAGCGGTCAAATGCCTCACTATCATGATCATCGTCGTGATCATGAGACTTTGAAGAACGAAGAGAATTCAAAATAAATCCATCTTTAAATTTTTGTTTTCTATTTCGTGTGTTAACCAAAAAGTATTATTATATTGTCCATATTCAAAACATATGATCTAATAAATTTTATTATGTTATCCATAATAAAAAACATATAATTCATAAAACATAGAAAAAGATTCACAGCTTAATGTAAGATCATATGTAAGTTCAATGCTCATTTCTAGTTACCATACAAACACCATATGGATAAAAAATGCATAAAATGTTTCATACACTTATTCATATTGACTCATGGTTTCTGAAATACCATCAGAGTCTACAATGTCTTCAGATGAATGATTGGATGAAGATGTAGTTTATCCATACTCTTCTCTATTGTCGATGAATACACCATCTGAGTCTACATTCATGCCCAACATTTTAGATGTCAAATTCGTTTTATATCTACGAATAGGTTCAACAAAATCCCATCTTGCATTTATTTCTTATGGCAACAACCTCTTGATAATCTATGTTGTCTTGGAGTGAAGAGTTCCTCTCTTTGTGAAATTGAAGTCATAAATAAGTATATCAATGTCATCTAATTTTAAGAGGTCAATGCGACGACGAGTTGTATTTTGACCCTTTATTTTTATCTTTCTATTGACATGTTTCTCAACCACCATCTCTTTCTTGTACACACCATTGAATAGGTCTGTACTTGTTGCATACCAATGCACTTCAATTGCAATAACATCATCATTTTATTTCTCAATATTTATAACCTTTCCAATCCAGAATGGAAAACCATGTGGATCTTCAATCGATAAAACTGAAATCATGATAACCTCCTTAATATATTTTACTAAACCCCTGTAAAGTTCTTCCATGGCTTCACGTTGTGCACGTGACCGTCGTGAACCAATACACATTTCTCTTTCCTCTTCTTGTGTAAAATCAATATCACCTTGAGATTCTTGTTGAACTTCAACAATGTTTGTTTCTTCAGATTCATTTGCCATATTTTGTGGCCAATGAAATGAAGTCTTCAACATTGTATCTTCATTTGTTGAGCTTGAAATTATGTCACTTTGACTATTGAAAAAATACTCACCAAACAAAATCAACAAAATCAAAGTACTCATATGTATCCTTAATGGACTTCTTTTATTTCTTCCAGGATTTCAGAATAATCTACATCTCTATTACGCCTCCATGCATTATGGATTTCAACAACTAATTGTAAAAATAATAACTTTGATGCAAATATTGGACAATTTGGAATGAACTTAAAAAATGCTAAACCTGATGAAGGCCCCCATTATGTAGTAGTTGAATACTGTTTTTCCCATATAACTATTTTCCCATCAATTTTTTTGAAACAAAATTGATGTTGGAATCTAATGTCATTAATTTTCTCAATACATTTTTCTTCATGATGTGATCCCTGAATAAATCTTTGCATGTCAACAGTTTCTTATAATATATGAAAAATAGGCTTGGGAATGTATGCTTTCTTAATACATTCAATCAATGATGGTAGGATTCCAACATTTTTCCTCTTCAATGTTACTGAAAAATGACTGAACATTTGATGAATATGATCATGAGTGTTTCCAACAAGAAGGAAACCAAATTTCACCTTTTGAAAGATTCCCATTTCAACAAGCATGCTTAGATATCCAAACACAATTTGATTTTTATTTTCACGACTAGTGTTTTCCAATTGTAGATAGATAACTTGAGGAAGATTTCTAGACCAGTGAGTGAGCACATGATGAATTATGGTGATGGTCATATTGGAATCATTATGAATATTTGGAGCTGTGAAGTAAACCCTTGGACACATTTTTCCATTGAGAAACATACAACCAACCAAGTGAAATTGAATGAAATTCTCTTCCTCTAAATTTTTGGGTGTATGAAAAAAATATAGTAGAAGTGTTTTCTTTTGGTCCATGCCATCAATTATCATACCTAAATATTTGTTTGGAGCATCATAACACTTCTTCTGATGTTTGTACAACGTTTTCCTTTCACTTTATTATTGATTCTGATGTTCTTGAAGTGCTTTGACTATGGAATCTGCACATGACATAAAATGAAAATATTGATCATATGTTTTCATAGTTGATAAATATTCAATTTAAAAAAAAAATAGTAAATACATAGCTCTTTCTACCCCTTTAGATTTATCGCTTCTTGATTTAAGAGTAGAAAATATACTACAAATCCCCATCCTTGACTTCTTAGGAATATGAACATTCTTGAATTGTGTCTTCCATATTCTTGTAAAATATGCATATGTAATAAAATTACCATTTCCTTCAACACCTTCAACATATCCTTTGTACAATTTGTAGATTTCACTCCTTGAGAAATTATCTGGAATATGTATTGTGTCTCTATATGACATACACTCTCCATGTTTGGAAAATAAATCACACATCCATGACAATGTAGTGTTTTTCAATTGCCCACTCTCTCGTCCATGATGTACCTTTAAGTAAAATGAAGGATCTTTTTCCAACCTTGTCTGTATTCTTGATAGATGAAGATTACCAATTGAGTGAATTTTTTTGAAAGCCTTTCTGCAAAGCAAAATATTCCCAATGCGATAATCATATCCTGTATTGGTGGATATCATGCAGCCCATAAAATATGAATTTTGCATGCTCTTATTCATTGAAAAATATGTATTCCTTTTATTCAGGGAATACATGTAGTCCATGCTTTTCAAAACATTATTTTGACAACATTCACTTGAAATCAATTCACTTATGGAAATTGACTTAGTGAGAAACTATTTCGTAGACCTTGTATAACTAGAATGATTTGGATTGATATAAAAAGGTCTAATCTTGGTCCTAGACACAATGTTTCTTTTCAATGTCTCCACTATTTCATCATCCTCACCAGAATGAGTTTCCTTATCACCAGAAGGAATATCAAGAAAAACATTGCCAGGACACTAAACTAGAGAATGTCGATCACCTTGATTTGTTGCAGTTGAATAATTGAGAACATCATCATCAACATAATCATTTGGAGGAAAATCATCATCAACATTGTGTCCACCATTTACACAATCATCTTCATTGCTTTCAAAATCCCCACTTGAGTGACATTTTTCACCATCCTACGTAGTTCCTTGAAAATATTCATCAGTGTCTTGAAAATCCTCACTTGGAGGAAAATCAACAACATCAACATTGTTGCCTTTTAATTTATCAGTCAGGAAAGAGTTTCCACCAATGCCTTAATCATCTTCACTACTTTGAAAATCCTCACTTGAGAGATATTATTCATCATCCTCATTACTAGCTTGAAAATCCTCACTTGGAGGAAAAACTTCATTATCCTCATCGGTACCTTGAAAATCATCATGTGGAGGAAAATCATCATTACCAACATTTCTAATTTTAAACTCCTCATTTCAGAAAGATTCTCCAACATTTCCATAATCATCATCATTACTTTTAAAATCCCCACTTTGGGGGAATTCTTCATCATCCTCATTTGTGCCTTGGAAATCCTCACTTAGAGGAAAATATTCATCAGTACCTTCAAAATCCTCACTTGGAGGAAATTCGTCATCACCAACATTGTTGTCTTTAAACTGCCGACTCAGGAAAAAGTGTACACCATTGTCATAATCCTTCACTTCTTTTAAATTTTCCACTTGATATAAATTCTCCATCATATTCATTCGTGCCTTGGAAATATTCATTGTTACCTCGAAACTCCTCACTTGGAGGAAATTTTTCATACCAATGATTTAAACGTTGATCATAGTCTCCACTTTGACCTACATTTTGATTATTTTCATTACTATTAAACTGCTGAATAGATTTATCACCATCATATTCCTCCTCTTCATCATCGGTGCCTTCAATGTAGTGGCCATATGAATTTAACATCCCTTAATTACATAAACTGTAACAGTAATATCTACTTGATTTCAAAAAAATTCAATAATTCCTTTTAATTGAGCACATACGCATTTTATCAATGAATAATAAATTTTTATAACAGAATAGAAACAAATACATAATTTTAAATACCTGGGTCTGATGCTAACCCTATGTTTGACCGCTTGACCTATTGACCTTTGCTGAACTGTGTAAACACTGCCCAAACCTTGTTCCACCCTGCCAACTAGGACAACTTCCTAGCTCCAGGATATCATATGGATATCCTGGCCCCCGTGCCCAAAACCCCCAGCAAACTAGTGCCTGTACTAATCCAATCCAACTACAGAACTCAACTCTCCTCTGTGCAATCCAAGAGAGACCTCCCCCCAAAATTTCCCGTAGAATGGTGATCTCCCTTCGTAAACCTCCTCCCCCCCATATCCTTCCTTCACCGCCTCTTTCATTTACTTCCTTACCTACCCATTTATTACCTTATCCCCTTATAATTAATATCTTATCCCTTTTAATTAATATCTTATCCCTTTCTGTGTACGTAACCTTTTTAATTTAAACAATATAACTTATTATCCCTTTTAAATTTAATACCCATGTTATTGAATATAATAGGTAGTTAATTAATTAATTAATTAATTAATCAAAATTATAACCTTTAATTAATTAATAAATACTTAATTAATATCATTAGACCAATCTTTGTTTAGTTATTAACATGTTAGGAAAAATTAATTACCTAATATATCTTTTACTTAATAATCCCTAAGTATATATTCTACTAGGGCTGTTACATACACCCACCCTTCAGGAAACTTCGTCCCGAAGTTAAGGTGTCTTATGGTACAAAGGAAAAGAAACCTGGTTCAGATATTCATAACAATTAACCGACATTATCAATAAGTAAGTCAAGAAAACTCATGCATACTAGTGTATATGTACAAGAAATGCATGTGTAGCTAGTACATACAAGTCTCGTGCATTTACTAATAATCAAAACTATCATCCTTTAGTAATTTATGTATGCATCCAATCCAATCAGCAAGACTAGTCTTTTATAAAAGACAACAACCAGTCAATTGTTTGAGAAATCCTTTAATTACTATTATCCGGTTCAACAATTTTATTTTAAACAACTGTGGTTTAGTTACGAAGTTATGAATATTCATATATACACATTTATTTATTTATTTAATTTATTTTTTTTGAAGGGAAAACATTAAATTCCACCACAAGACAGATCTCCATACTGTCTCAACTATTACTACTCATCCTTCCTCCCTAACCTACTTCCATCTCCATTCCTATCCTTCCTCTACTAGACTATCTTGGAGCGTCAACTATATTGACCTAACTCCAAATAGAACCCGTAAGTAGAAGTGTCACTATCTCGACCAAGATTCCCTAGCAGGCATCTGACAGTCATCATCACATGTCTTGGGGAGCATGAACTAACACCGTCCTCCCATGACTTCAGGTTTCGGAGGATACACAGTGGGAAATTCCTTCACCCCTCCTAACAGGACTAGGGTCCACACCCTACAATGGAGGATACACAGTGGGAAATTCCTCCACCCCTCCTAATAGGACTAGGGTCCACACCCTACAATGGAATACACAGTGGCACTGTGTTGCTGGGGATTTTGTCATCGTTTATTCGGTTTTGGGCAGTGTCATCACCTGAAATCATGCACTGGTCCACATATCATAGCAATGCATCCAAACCAATATAAATTTCACATACAATATTCATACCATAATATTTCTCCGTTAGTGGTCCTGATATCCAATTTCATCATCATTATCCCTTGTCTATTTCATAGCCCTTAACCTGCATATTAGTCTGTAACACAAACTCATACATTTCTATGCATTATCATCATGTAATTGCATATTATCATCATTTCAATTTGGTATCCTTGTACCAATAAATTAACATCAAAGTTTTCCAGTTAGAAATAGATCTCATAATATCCCATAATTCAATTTCGACACCCATTCATAAGATTATCATTTACCCAAAATAGATTGCATCATATCCAACATCGTTCTAATAGTATTTTAAACATTCATAAAATTCTTCATTCTCACAATGTGTCGCATCATATACATCATCTTCAATAACATTTAAACATTCGTAAAATTTACATGCACGTAGTAGATCGCATCATATACATCATCATTAATAACATTTAATCAAAAAGTTCATACATTTAAAGTTTAGGTGTATCACTTAATAGTTTCATTGTGACTAGAAAATAAAGTATATAGGCCTCAGGTAATCCTGGTTGTCTAAGTCAAAAGGTGGTGTTACATACACCCCACCTTCGAGAAATATGTTCTCGAGGTGGTCAAAATAGTGAGGGATAGTCTCGTCGTAATGTCTCAGCATCTTCCCAAGTAGCAGATCCTGGACTATACTTGTCCCACTGGACCTTAACTTGGTCTACCAGACGGTTTCTGAGCTGTCGAACTCTACGGTCCAATATGCGTAACGGTTCTACCGTGAGGGTTCCCACATCCGATACCTACAATTCCTTCCAATTTAGTTTATGTGATTCATCAGCAACATAATGACATAAAACAGATACATGAAATACATTATGAGTTTTATGCAAGTGGGGTGGCAGTACGAGACGATATGCAACGGGTCCAATTTTCTCTTGGATCCTGAATGGTCCTATAAATCTAGGTGACAACTTTGTCCCCTTCCCAAACTATATGGTACTCTTATTAGGCCTGATATGAATGAAAACCTGGTCTCCCACTTCATAACTTCGGTTAGTCTTGTGTGCATCTACATAGCTTTTCTGCCTATCCTGTGCTTCCTTTAGTCTCTGCCTAATCTGAATCACCTGTTCCTCCATTTCTTGAATCAATTCTAGCCCAACTGTTACTTGGTCTTCTAGTCTATCCCAACTCAATGGCGTTCTGCATGGCCTTCCATACAAAGCTTCGTAGGGTGGCATTCCGATGGAACTATGAAAACTGTTATTGTAGGCAAACTCTACCAAAGGTAGGTACTTCTCCCACTGGGTTTGATTATCTATTACATACATCCTAAGCATGTCTTCCATGACTTGATTTACTCTCTCAGTTTTCCCATCTATTTCAGGATGATAAGCTATGCTTAAGTTCAATTGAGTCCCCAACGCTGACTGTAAACTTGTCCAAAACCTAGAAGTGAATCTGGAGTCCCTATCTAAAATGATCTTCTTAGGTATCCTATGCAAATGGATGAACTCGCTTACAAACACACGTGCCACATCAATGACATCGTAAGTGTCTCTAACCAGAATAAAATGAGCACTCTTGGTTAACTTATCCACTATCACAAGAATAACATTGTGTCTATGGGATGTGAGCGACAACCCCACAACAAAATCCATAGAGATGACTTCCCATTTGGTCATAGGAACATCATGTGGTTGTAGGAGGCCTGTCGGGTGATGGTGGTCAAATTTCACTTGTTGACACTCTAGGAATTTGGTGATGAAATGGACTACATCGCACTTCATGCCTACCCAAAAGAAGAGCTTCCTCATATCTGCGTACATCTTCTTCACACCCGGATGCGCACACTAAAGTGCTATATGGGCTTCCTTCAGTATGATGCTTCGAATATCCCCATTCTCATGGATGTACATCCTTTTTCGATATCTTAACAGTCCGTCTGTTTCCAGACTAAATCCTTCATACTTTGGGTCTAATTGCCTCCCGCTCTGGAGGTTTGAAGTAGCCTTTAAATACCAACTGTCTCCTGGGAGTTGTGTCAACACATGTTCCCTCAGATTGACCTTTAAGGTTACCAAGGAGAAGATACGTGGTCTCCTACTCAAGGCATCTGCGACCACATTTTCCTTTCCCTTGATGTACAAAATACCAAAATCGTACTCACTCATAAACTCACTCCATCGCCTTTGCCTGGCATTTAGATCTCTTTGAGTGAAGATATGTTTTAAACTTTGATGGTCCATTTTGAGCTCAAAGTTTTGTCCAACAAGATAGTGCCTCCAAATTTTCAGAGCTAGCATTACAGCTGCCAACTCTAAATCATGAGTCACGTATAACTCTTCATGTTTCTTCAACTTCCTTGACACATAGGCTATCACTCCTCCATCCTACATTAGCACGGCCCCCAACCCTTGCTTCAAGGCATCCGTGTAGACTGTGAAGTCCTTTTCCATATCCGACACTTGTAGAATTGGTGCACTAGTTAGTAACTTCTTAAGCTCAATGAATGCACTATCACACTCTTCTGTCCATTCATACCTGACCCCATTATGTGCAAGGTGGTGATGGGTTTTTCTATTTTTGATAATCCTTCCACAAATCTCCGGTAATAACCTACTAGCCCCATGAAGCTTCTCACCTCATGGGCATTTTTCGACACTGGCCATTCCATAATGGCCTTTACCTTTTCTGGGTCCACAGAGATTCCTTCACTGGAAATGATATGACCTAAATAGTGGATCTCTTTCTGGAAGAAGGAACACTTCGACAACTTCCCATACAATTTTTTCTCTCTAAGGAAGGACAACACTATTCACAAGTGTTCCTCATGTTCTCTTTCATTCTTAGAATAGATGAGGATGTCATCTAGAAAGACTTGTACAAATCGATCTAAGTACTTCCGAAATACGCTGTTCATGAGGCTCATGAATACTACTGGTGCATTGGTCAATCTGAAAGGTACTACAACAAACTCGTAATGTCCAAACCGAGTTCGAAAGGCAGTTTTTGGGATATCACCTTCCTTAATCCTTAACTGATGATGCCCTGATCGCAAATCAATCTTTGAGAATACCACAGCTCCTTTCATTTGATTGAAGAGGTCATCTATTCACGGCATTGGGTACCTATTTTTCACTGTAGCATGGTTCAAGTCCCTGTAGTATATACACATTCATAAGGATCCATCCTTCTTCTTTACAAAAATTACTAGTGCGCCCCAGGGTGAGACACTGGGCCTTATTAGCCCTAAGTCCTGCAACTCTTTCAACTGCATTTGCAATTCACAAAGTTCTGGCGCTGTCATCCAATATGGAGTCTTGGAGATCAGTTCTGCACCAAGTTTTATCTCAATAGTAAAATCAAGCTCCTTCTCAGGAGGTAACCCTGGTAACTCGTTCGGAAAAACATCCTTAAATTCTGACAATACCGGGTACTGATCCAATGAGGGTCCCTTCCTTTCATTCACTGCTTCCACTACATAAAGTCAAAACCCTTGCCTCAAGCATCGCTTAACCTTAATAGTTGATATAAAGCGTAACGACAATTTTCTCTGTACACCTTGGATCTCTACTGGTCTTCCTTCGTCGTTGACACAAAGCACCTTCTTGGTGAAACAATCTACCATGGCTCGGTGAGATGCTAACCAATCCTTTCCAATGATTAGGTCATACGCCCTGAGAGCAGTGACATATACCTTCAACCTGGTAGTACACACTCCCAGGTATACTATACAATTATCAACACTAGGTCCTACCGCTTGTTTTTCCCCCGAAGCCATCTCGACTTGTTTAAAGTCATCGTGCTCGTAGGCTGCCAACCCACTCTTTTCTAATGAAGATGGTGAAATGAAACTATCTGTTGCACTAGAATCAAACACAATCTTAACATTGATATGATTTAGTGTACCTGATGACTCCACCACCATGGATTGATGTTCGGCCTGGCGATTATTAACCGTTGCGTAAATTTGGTGGCTGCTACTTTCTCTCCCCATCGGTGCCTTTCCTTCTCTATGCATGAACCCTGATTGTAACTCTGGGAGGTCACGCTGGTAATGGGGTCCTCCGCACCCCCAACAGGTAACACGAGATTGAACCTATGTACTGTTATGCGACTATCTTTGAAATGAGTTCCTTCCCCTGGAACCCCTACCCCTACTCGTTGTTCCCTGAGATAGTCGTGGACCTGTTTGCGCCGTTGGCGATGAACGAGATGATGCACTCGCTACCATTGAAATCCCTATAGCTACTATCCTTGGCGCGAATCTGTTACCATATGGCAGTGGCCTTGAGCCCCCTCCCCTAGTAAATGTCCTCGGGGCCTTTCCTATGAATCCCGGGTGATGTGGAAATGTCGGTCTTGTACCCCCGGTCAAGTTCATATGTTCTTTCGCATAACACGCATTTTCCACTGCTTCTTCTACTGAAGATGGTTTCCACATCCGCACCATAGCTCTTATTTTAGGGTTCAATCCATAGACAAAGCGCTCTGCCTGTCGTTGGTCATTACCCATATATGAAACATATTTGACCAGTTCCATAAATCTGATCTCATATTCTTCTACAGTTCTGTTTCCCTGTACTAAGGCATGAAATGCCCCTACCTGTTGTTCCTCGTAGTATGCTGGTAGATATTTCCTTCAGACCCTCTCCTCGAAAAGTTCCCAAGATACTGTGTCTGGGGTAAGGTGCAGTTGTCTTTCCAGGCTGCCCCACTAGTTCAAGGCTCTATCTCTTAACTGAAAAATTGTGATCTTCACCTTTGAGTTGGACGCATAGTCCATTAAGGCAAAGCACCTTGTCATGCCTTCCAACCATGCTTCTGCGCGTTCACTGGTGCGACCCCCGACAAACTCTGAAAGTTTGATCTTCTGCAATTCTCACGTGATGTCTTCGGGTGGAGGTCCTCCCCCTAAATCCCTTGATGCTTTTGGATTACCCATTCCAGACGGTGGGGCTTCCACTTCAGTCCCTGCCGGTTGTCACCCCTTTAAAGTTTCATTAATGGCTTCCAACGAGTGCAGTATGAGGGCTAGTTTGGGTGATGGTGGTGGTGGCGCTGGCGGTGTTGGTGGTGCTTGTGATGATGCTCCCCTGCCTTGACTCCTTCGAGTCCTAACCATCCTGTATGCTTTAACCTGCATCAACCAAAGTTGTCAAGGTGAGTTCCAGGATGTTTTAAATTGGTGCTACTCAAACTAGAAACATGATTAGGCGTAAGTTTTCTTTACTTGTCTGTAAACAGACATTACTCCTTTAGGGGATTGGCTAGGTTAGGATTAGGATTAAGTGTCCAAGCTTGATTTCTTCACCCCTATAAAAAAAACTATTGGTTCCCTTGCCCTGTAGCTACACTAGCCTTGCGCCATACTCGCCACTTCCTATGCTTACTCTCCTAGTGCATATGCCACCTCCTTCCCGCTTGTCCTAGTCTAAGCCCTTTTAACTTTTCGCTTATAACTAAATATCCTTCGATGCTTGACTCAAGAGCTTTTCCTTGGCATGTAGTGTTGGCATTGTCAAATGTCACATTGAGATTTAGCATTGACTTGACTGGTGGAATGGAGTGGAGGGACTTGGCGCTTGGCTCGATGAGTTGTGTGTACGGTCTCGTGAGCTTGGTGCTTGGATAATCGGAGATTATTCTTTAGGCTAGTACTTTTCTCCTATTGATAATTAAACTATTTATATGCAAATTTATTTGTAAAAGTGACATGTGTGGTGCGCTGGTGTTATTGTTCTTTTTAAGGCTCTTCGCTTGGTGGGGGTTGCGGGTTCAAAACCCTTTAATAATTCAATTTTTTTTTGTTTTACTCATTTAAAAAGACAAAATACTTAATTAATTTAAAACATAATTAATTAATTAAAACATGATCAATTAATCATACAATTAATTAATCATAAAACTTAAACTGTAAATTAACTATATGTAATTTAAATTATATTCTATTTATTAAAAATTAAAATTTAACATTATATTAAATTATATTTAGCATTTAATATTAAATTAAAATTTAATAACTTAAATTTAATATCAATTTCAAATCAAAACATTTAAAATTTTATGTTGAATTTACATTAAAATCTTAACAATTTAACCAAAATGAAAACTAAAAAAAAATAAAACTAAATAAGAATAATATAAGAAAAAAAACAAATTTAACATGGGCGACGGGTCCTCGCATGAGGCCCACATGCCCCTCCCTCACCATGCTCATCCTTTTCGAGACTCCTCTTCGTGGCCTGGTGTGCGCTGGTGCTAGTCTGGTCATGGCTTTGTGCATGGCGATGGTGCTGAAGAGATGCTAAGTATAGAATCATTGATATCTTTGGAGGAGTTTCGACAAGATGGCCCCTCAGTGGAAGTCAAACTGTGCACCAGTTATTTTCTTATCCAAAAAGTTGAGTTATTGTCATAGCTGGTTTAAACTGCGCATAAAATTTTATGATGATATTATAGTGGAATATTGCTTGCAGAATGTATAAGCTTGATATTTTCTTCTTTGCTCATCACTAAGTGGCTGAAAACAACAAAAAGAAAGTTGGAAGGATCAAATGGGTTCAATTTCAGCTTTTTACAGAGGCCCAGCTGAATTTATCAAGAACCCAATTACTTTTTAAGGTACCCATCTCATTCGTTTTCTTCAGAATTACTTCGTTTCACTGCAATTTATGGAAACTTAAACAAGATTTGTTGTGGTGTCTTATATTTTAACTCGAAATCAGTACCGGGTAGAATTTGTTGCTCTCGTTGGATTGGAAACAAATGCAGTTTTCTGAACCTAATTTTTTTTACTGCGTATGATTTTTTTTTTTAATCCCGTAATGCATTGCCCACTTTCTATGTGTTCTTTGCGTGCTGTACCAGTGAAAAATTCTGGCATGTGAATTGAACCTGGGATCGACCTTAATAGGTTGTGATCTTAAACCCTAGAGTCTTTATTTTCTTAAATTGTTAGTGCATAGCATGACAGTCTGTTGCTACACAAATTTTATTGTATGTTATTTTCTATTGTTTTGACAATCGCTACCATGGTTGTGTCTTGGTGTTGAAAATTGTTTGGTGGTAAGGATGTTGGCGTCTCACGCCACAAACAACGCTTCGGTGGTCCCCATAAGCCTAAATAAGTTGTTAGGGTCATATGCAAGTACCAGGTATTTTGACATCAGAGTACCCTCTTTCTGCAACTGTTTAGCTGGAGGAAAGTGCTTATTATCAATAGTTTGCTCTAAAAATGAGCCACAACTGTGTTGCTTGTGATATGCCTGACATATTTCATGCAATGTAATCTCTCTCAAGTTCATAGATGAAGCAACTATAATTTTTATGTTTAAAATCCTTTCTGGATCTGGAAGTAGGAGTACTGTTGTGGCAAAGCTAGCTAACAGTAAGTTAGATAGGATCAATTTTCTTTGTAGTCTAAACCAGACCTTTGTTTTTACCTTGCAAACCTCTTTAGTTTAGTTGCAGAGAATCTAACCCTCGGCGGTTACGTTACGCCTCCAGAGTTTACGCTTTATCCAATAAAATTCCTGCCTTTGATGAGCAAAGAAGAAAACTCGTGCTCGTATAGGGATGCTTTAGCCCTCTTGAATTTCTCAGGGTCTCACTGGCTGCTCACTCAGTAGTGGACTCACCATAGCGCACTAAAGCAGAATGAACAAGACATGTAACCAATCCCCATCCAACAAAGGCAATGCGAAGAGCTCAGCGAATAGAGTCAAGCCAAACCTAAAATGAGAGACTAAGAGTCTCCTTCTTTTTCTTTCTGATTGACTGGAGCAGGAAGGGAGACCGTAGGCTCACATCTTGGTACTCTTTAATCAACACCTTCAAAAAGTTGTAGATTAAGTTTTGCTTTGCCAATCATTGCAATTTACCATTGTTTGCTCACGTTGACATTGAATTTTCAGTGACACTGTATTATACATTCGTAATACATTTTTTTTTTATTCCTAGTTTAAGGCAATCATTTTGAGATTATTATGGAAAATTCGCGTGGAAATTTGGTTTGGAATTCAACTTCCTATTTTTTTTTTTTTCTGGGATAATGCTGTATTTTTAAGATTATTACTGTAAATTCCCATCCAGATATAGCTTGGAATTCCTTATCCCATATTTTTTTTTGGTTTATTCCTAAAATGATTGGGGCAAACTCACTTGGAATTTCTTCTCCTGTATTTTCTTGTTTAAGGTTATAATATTGAAATTATTACAGAAATTTGGTGTGGATATTTATCTTGGAATTCGTTTCATTTTCCTCTTGGTTCAAGGTTAAACTTTAGAAATAATTGTCACAAATTTACCCTTAGATTAAGCTTGATTTCTTCATATTTATGGGTTGGAAGTTAAATCTGAACAAGTTCCAGTGAATTGCTCTTAATGTGCTTTTGCCAGTTTCAAAGAAAGAGTAGAAAACCATAGAATTCTACTTCCAATTTTTTAAATTTAGTCTTCTAGGAGGGTTTTGTCAGAAGTTGCAAAGAGATCAGATGAAAAAATAATTGTAACAACCCTAGTTGCTTGTTTTACTTTGGTAAATTTTGTTTTTACATTTTCAATTTGTATTGCATTTATTTTTATATTTTGTTAAAATTTCTGTGTTTGGTTTGCAGGTTAGGCATAGCTGGAGTTAGAGCTTCGAGTTTTGGCCCTCAGGCCCAGATTTCAAACAAAAGCTCTGATACCAT
The DNA here is from genome assembly GCA_009831015.1 of Picea engelmannii. Classification (NCBI taxonomy): domain Eukaryota; kingdom Viridiplantae; phylum Streptophyta; class Pinopsida; order Pinales; family Pinaceae; genus Picea; species Picea engelmannii. The sequence continues at coordinate 1,010,658 of ML779083.1, read as the reverse complement.
GTGTAGTGGCCATATGAATTTAACATCCCTTAATTACATAAACTGTAACAATAATATCTACTTGATTTCAAAAAAATTCAATAATTCCTTTTAATTGAGCACATACGCATTTTAAATTGATCAATGGATAATAAAATTTTATAACAGAATAAAAACAAATACATAATTTTAAATACCCGGGTCTAATGCTAACCCTCCATTTGTCCACTTGTCCTGTTGACCTTTTCTGAACTGTGTAAACACTGCCCAGACCTTGTTCCACCCTTCCAACTAGGACAACTTCCAAGCTCCAAGATATCATATGGATATCCTGGCCCCCGTGTCCAAAACCCCTAGCAAACCAATGCCTGTACTGATCCAATCCAACTACAGAACTCAACTCTCCTCTGTGCAATCCAAGAGAGACCTCCCTCCAAAATTTCCCGTAGAATGGTGATCCCGCTTCGTAAACCTCCTCCCCCCCCATATCCTTCCTTCACCGCCTCTTTCATTTACTTCCTTACCTACCCATTTATTACCTTATCCCCTTATAATTAATATCTTATCCCTTTCCGTGTACGTAACCTTTTTAATTTAAACAATATAACTTATTATCCCTTTTAAATTTAATACCCGTGTTATTGAATATAATAGGTAGTTAATTAATTAATTAATTAATTAATCAAAATTATAACCTTTAATTAATTAATAAATACTTAATTAATATCATTAGACCAATCTTTGTTTAGTTATTAACATGTTAGGAAAAATTAATCACCTAATAAATCTTTTCCTTAATAATCCCTAAGTATATATTCTATTAGGGCTGTTACATTCAAAGTCCTCTGATTTAGGACTTTCATGAGGAATATGTTGAATAAAATTTCTTGCACTATGATGAAAATTCTGACTAGCTAAAAAATACGACGCCTCATTTTCATTACAAACATTCCTATTGCATTTCCTAGTCCCAACAAAAGAGGTATGCAACCAATTTGTTGATGTCTCAGAAATAAAACATTATTTATCTAATGAAGCCATATCTTCTCTCTAAGAACATAGAATGATACAAATGCTCACCTTCCCTATGACATTATTATAACTTACATAATGATATTTTCCCTTTAAATCTCCCCCCTAAAAAAAAAATTCCCTCTA
>ML779083.1:998471-1009325 GCA_009831015.1 Picea engelmannii | reverse complement strand
CCGCCCCAATTTTTTTTTCCCGTTTAACAGTGTTCCATGGTGAAATTGGATGAAATTGAGCAAAAGCCCCAAGTTCCTGCAGCTAAATAATGGAAATTTCAAAGTAAAAGAGTCAAATTTGAAAAGAAACGAATAAATGATTATGTACAGGGCTTGATTTGGTTGTATTGAGCTTAGTTGCAGAGCTCTACTAACGACCCAAGAAGGAATTTCATTTTTGGGTGAATTCGAGCGTTTTTGGAATTTTGGAAAATAGGCGAAATTGGAAAGAAAATCGATATTTTTTCATACGATGATGTCATCATGACATGGTGGGGGCCACGTGTCAGCTAACATGGAGGCAGGTGATGTGTACTTCCAAGGTGGTAGGTACACAGAGGAAGGGAGTTAGAAAAGAATCTAAGTGTTGAGGCGTTTTAGACAAACTTATGAAGGGAATAATTATGCTTTTGTGAGTCCGCAAGTCTGCGAGTCTGTGAGTCCGAATAGATGGAAAAATAATGTAAGTGTTGAAAATTTTCGTACGAACTTATGAAAGAAAGTATTCTGTTACAGTATGGGAACACAATTGTACATAATTTCATGGATCTTGTTAATTATTTTGGCCTAACAAATTTTGTTGGCTACAAATCTTGCAGAATTAGAGGTATAGAAAGAAACTTAGTTCTTATATGAGGACTAAAGTCATGGAATATGCTCAAGGGTCTTATAGCCATGGGGAAGAGTTCATAGGTCTGCATATAAGCATGGGGAATGTTGAGAAATAGTCAAATGGAAGAAGATATAGGCAAGAGCCTATCACTATGAGAAGTCTACATAGGGAAGTGCAAAGATATGGGGATGATAATGAAAGGATTATGAAGGCTTGAGAAGAGATACTTCAGAGTTTGAACATGTTGCATAAGCACATTAAAAAATATTCTAACACCAAGAAAGAAGCTAGCACTAGATAAGTATCAACATCTAGATCTCACAACAAAAGGGATGATCATGGAAATGATTGGAAGTCAAGAAGCATGAGCATGAACCATCATTCTCCAAGGAATTACACTAGAAGAACTCATGCAATTTCAGGACCAGGAAGAAACCCAAGTGTGTCTCCTATTTGGAGGAAAAGAAGAAGGCCTGAGGTAGGCATCTTACAAGGTGAAATCAGGAAAATAAAGCCACCTAATTTCAATGGTGAGCACACCAAAGGAGAGGAGGCAAAGGCTTGGTTGTTGGAAATGAAGAAAAATTTCCAGCTTCATGACTACCCATCCCAGGTAGAAGCTAGGATTTCCACCTACCACTTGAAAGGAAAGGAAACCTTGTGGTGGGATCAACTTAAGAAAGATAAGAACCTCGATGAGAAGAGAATATCATGGAAGAAATTCAAAGGACATTTCCAAGAGAAACATTTGTCTGATCATTACTATGAGAGAAAGATGAAAGAGTTGTTTGAACTCAAGTTCAGAACCATGACAATGGAGGAATATGAGAAGTGGCTCTTTGAATTGTTGAAGTATGCTGACTTCATCAAGGATGAGAAGGTTAAAATCAAAATGTTTCTAAGTGGGTTACCCTCCTTCTATAGTGATAAGATTCAATATGAAAACCCCAATACCTTGGAGGAAACCATAAGGAGAGCAAGGCACCTTTATGAGAAAAGACAAGGAAGGCCAATGTTCCAAAAGAATTGGAATGACATGATGAAAGAGAAAAATGATAAAAGGAAGAAAGGTTTTAAGCCACCATTTTTTATAAATAACTCCCAAGCGATTCAACAAGACTAGGAAACCCAAAATGATCAAAATAATGTAGATTCATTTGGGAAAAGGCCAAGGAAACAACCTATTCAATGTTGGGGATGTGGGGGGAATCACTTATCTAAGTAATTCCCTCATAAAGGAGAAAGAATGAGGATTGTCCACAACATTTAGGAGGATGAAATAGTGGGAGACATGGGAGGAAGTATGCCAAGGATTTATGCAGGCTTGGACAATAAGCAGGAAGAATATCAATCCCCCATGATTGAAGTGGAAGGTAAGATTGATAACAATCCCATAGAAACTTTAATTGATTCCAGATCTAGCCATAGTTAAATAAATGATAACATTGTTGAAATATTTCACTTGCAAAGAAGTAAGCATACTAAATCTTGGTTAGTTCAGTTAGCCATGGGGGATAAGAGAAAGATCAATGACTTCATGGTTACATATTATCAAATAGACATGAATGGACTCAACACGAAGGTAGATGTAAACATCATACCATTGGGTTCATATGATTGTCTAATTTGAATGGATTGGTTAGAAAAGAATCATGTTGTGCTACACTGTTACAACAAGAAAATCACATGTCTTGATGAGGAAGGGAAACAAGAAAAGATTTAAGGCATTCCAAGAATTGTAGATGTTAGAGAGATTTCAATTATGCAGTTGAAGAAGAGCTCTAGGAAGGGATGTGAGGTGTTTGCATCCCATATGGAAGAGGTAGCCATAGATAAAGTGGAAAGCATTGAAGAGCAACTGGTATTGAGAGATTTTGAAGATTTTTTTAGGGAAATACCAGGATTTCCACCAAAGAGAGACATTGATTTCTCTATCAATTTGGTGCCAGGAGTTTCCCCAGTGTCTAAGACATAGTACATAATGGGCCCACTGGAATTAAAGGATTTATAGATGCAGCTTGAACAATTGTTAAAAAGGGGGTATATATGCCCAAGTGTGTCACCTTGTTGAGCCCTAGTTCTATTTTTGAAGAAGAATTATGGAACCTTAAGGTTGTGTATTTATTTCAGGCAACTTAATAAGGTTACCATAAAGAATAAGTATCCTTTACCCATAATTGATGATTTGTTTGATCAACTGAAAGGTGCAAGAATATTTTCAAAGATTGACATGAGATCATGCTATCGTCAACTAAGGATAATGGAAGAAGACATCAACAAGACAACATTCAGAACATGATATGGGAATTATGAATTCACGATAGTTCCATTTGGACTATTAAATTCCCCAACAGTTTTTATGTGTTTGATGAATGGAATGTTCAGGGAGTACCTATACAAGTTTGTGATTTTGTTATTAGATGATATACTCATCTATTCCAAATCATAAGAGGAACATGAGCAACATTTAAGAATGGTGTTACAAGTTTTGAGAGAACACATATTACATGCTAAGCTAAGTAAGTGCATCTTTGATCAAAAAAACATTCACTACTTGGGGCATATAATATTAGTAGTAGGGATGATTTTAAGGATGGAAATTTATTTTAAAATGTAGAAACCTTGACGAATATTACTAATCCTTCATATGTCAACTATAAATGTTTGGTGATATTTTTGTAAAAATTTTCAAATTTCTAAGTATTTTATATAGTTTTTATAAAATTTTGGCTATTTTTAAGGTAAAATAATTTTATCCTATAGAATTTGGGCGAATCATTTTTAAAATAGCGAATCTCATTTTGGAAAAACCATGGAAAATTAGCCCATGAGCGAAATTTAGCCCCTAAAATCATCCCTGATTAGTAGTAGGGATAAAAGTGGATCCTGAGAAGATAGAGGGCATTAGAGGATGGCCAACACCAAATAATGTGATAGATTTCAGATCATTCATGGGTCTTGACGGTTATTACTGAATATTCATAAAAGGTTTTTCAAAGACTGCAAATCCAATCACCTCTTTGAAAAACAAGGGTGTGAAGTTCGAATGGACTTCCAAGTGTGAAGAGAGTTTTCAACAGTTTAAAAGAATATTGACAAGTGTTGCAATCTTGAATATTTTATATCCAAATCAAGATTTTTTTGTGTGCACCGATGTATGCAAGGAAGCGCTTGGTGGAGTCCTTAGTCAAAAGGATAATGTGGTATGCTATGATTACCAAAAATTACAACAGCATGAGAGGAATTGTGCTACCCATGAATTGGAGTTAGCAACGATTGTACATGCATTGAAAATGTGGAGGAATTACCATGTGGGTAAGAAATTTAAGTTAAAGACAAACCACTGTGGTTTGAAGCATTTGTTTTGATCCAAAAAGGATCCATAGAAGGCTAAGAACAACTCAAAACTTACAGAGGCAACTTAGGATGCTCAAAATGGCTTCAATAGACAACAAAAGAGAAATAATTCAGAGTTCCCAAAACTCAGTGAAAATGCCATGATCGTGAAGATCGCATCACAAGCTTTCTAACAACGCAAATGACTCGTCAAATGGAGTTATGGATCAAAATATATAAGCGGTAAAAGTTCAGGTCAAAATTGGTCAAAAGTCAAAAAGTCAAGGTGACACATGGCACCACTACAAGGGTGACATGTGGCATGTTAGTACAGTTGATTTGGCATGGGATGACATGCAAAGGTCATACATATTGATGGTAGACATGTGGACAAATTGAGTGATGATAAGTGTTAGTTTCATGGGCAAATAATATGGTGCCACGTGGCCCAATCATGGGCTGCCACGTGGCACCCCTCTAGTGGTTGGCATGTGTAAAAGTTTTATAACTACTCAAGAGTCAAACTCATGACCTCTCTAGCCAAAAGGCCTTACAAATCCATGCTACCCAATTCACCAATACATGTTCCTTGTTTATACTATGGAACATATTTAATTTAAGTTGCTATAAGGTTTCATATGGAGGATAAAAGGGTTAGGCATTATGATCCGGATTTTATAAGAAGAACGAAATGAATACATATTATTAACAGGTTCTTAACACAAAATAACAGAGATACAGTAAAACTATTTTTCTATTTAATAAGGAAATAAGTTGAAACTGTAAAATGCAGCGGAAACAAGCTTGCTAGAATCATGGCGACTTATCTATGAGAAGAGATGGGATGACTACGCTCATTCACAAGAAGATGATTAAAATGAGGATCTGAAGGCCTTTAAAAGATAAACAGGAATTCCAAAAATCCTATACATAAAAAACCTAACCCTAGGAGATGAAGTGCTAAAAATCATGTTGGCCCCGTCTGGGTAAGTTAGTACATCAACTTCCCGGGGTCGTAACTTTTGGATACGATCTTCGTTTTAGGTGTATGATAGCCTATTGGAAAGGTATTGTCAAGGATATTCATTTTGGGGGATCAATCATGCATTTGGGTATAATTGAGAAGCTCCATCCTGAAAAACCTTCATTTAGGCCCTCAAAATGGCCGCGGAAGTTAAAACTGCTAAAAATAGTAAATTGCCAAAATTGTTAGAAAACCATTTTGAGCAAGTTGGAAAAGGTGGGTGGCCACTGATATCCACCTGGATCAATCCTCCCTCCTTAGGAAGAAATGGTATCCATTGCGTTGATTCCCCCCATCAGATGAGGAAATTTCTATTGAATTTGGCCCCGGGTGATCCACTTGCCTTGGTGTAGGAGCTGCCCTACTTTGACGACTCAATAAAATTGAATCCTTTGTTGTCAAGCGCCCTTTATATATGTGTCCACAATATGATCGATGGATGCCTGTTGTATGCATTCGGGGTTGATCTCTATTGGTGTCAGTTGTTCTGCTATGTCTGAGGTGTCCAATAACGGTGGGAAATAAGGGAGAAGGAGATCCATGTTGAACACTGGGTGTAGGCAAAGGAAAGGAGGAATGTTGAGCTCAAAATAATTATCCCCCATGGACTTGGTGATGTTTTACGACCCATAATGGAGTGGGTGAAGATTCTGATGGGGTCCTATAAGGCATTATTTCTGCAAGTGCAACCAAAATTTGTCGCCCACTTGAAACTTATGTGGCACCCGATGTTGATCATGGCACAACTTGTACTTGTCATTGGAATTTTGTAGGATATCCTAAAACTGTTGGCGAATGTGATGGATCTGCTCAATGAACTGGGTAGCTTTGTCAGCTTCAACTAGAGCAGGATATGATTTGGTTGAGGTGACAGCAAGGGGAAGTGAAACATCTATGGGACCCAATGGTTGGAATCCCAACTCCACTTGAAATGGGATATGGCTGGTTGAGCTATGCAGGGCTTGATTGTAGCTATGTTGGACATAGGGAAGGATTTCATCCCATGTGTGAGGGTTCTTTGAATTATACATGTGAAGGATATGCAAAATCATTCGATTTATGACCTCAGTTTGGCCACCTATCCGGGGGTGGAAGTCCGTGGATTTGGTGAACTTGGTGTCCAACAGTGACCAGAGGCTCGACCAAAATGTGATGAGAAATCAACTGTCCCAATCTAAGACAATGGTTTGTGGGATTCCAAAATGTACCTAGACTCATTCAAAGAAGATCTTGGCAGTGGCCTCTGCTGTGATGTTCTTCTTACAGGCAACCATAATCACCATCTTAGAAAAGCGATCAACAACCACAAAAACACAGTCATTTCCCTGCTTGGTGGATGAGAGGCCTGACATGTAGTCCATTGAAATGGACTCCCATGGCCTGTCAGGAGTAGGAGAGGGGTGTATAGGCCCTATTTCTTAGTGGTCAGTTTGGAAATAGCATAGACAATGTAGGACCTTATATACTTGTTTACCTCTTGTCGAAGCTTCGATCAGTAGAAATGTTTCTAAAGAATCACCACTGTCTTTTAGATGCCAAAGTGTCCTGCCACCCGATAGTAGTGGGATTCCTAGATCATCTTCACTCGCTTGCTTGATGGAACACATATATGGTCCAGATGACACAACAACCCATCCTGAAGATGGAAATTATCGACAACTGCATTTGCACACAACATTTGGTATGTGGCGGGGAAGTCCGGGTCTGTCTCATAGAGTTGGGGCCATCTAGAGATCTCATGGTCGTAGGATTCTAGCACCATGGTGAGTATCATGACTGGAAGTTCGCTGAGGAAATCAATGATGCATTTGGTGCTTCCTTTTTTATACTTGATGTTGAGGTGGAATTGCTGCAATTATGTGGACCACTTTTGATGGTGATCATTCTGCAATTTTCCTTGTGTCTCCATGAACTAAAGTGGCTTATGATCAGTGTGGATGACTGTCTCCTTCCCAAGAATGTAATGTCTCCACTTGTGACACGCTTGCACAATGGAGTACATTTCTTTGTCATAAGTAGGGTACTTACAGACAACATCTAATAGTGTCTCACTATGATAGGACATGGGGTGGCTATGCTGAGTGAGAACGATGCTCACCGTATAGTCTGAAGCATCTATCTCGATCTCAAAGGGATGTTGTAGGTTTGGTAGTGAAATTAGTGGGGTTGAGCACAAGCGCTGATTCAAATCATCAAACGCTTTTTGTTGGGACCGACCCCATGCAAATTGCACCTTACCACTACCCCTGGTTATTTGGATGAGGGCCCATGCAATATGGGAGAATCCCAACACGAGCCTGTGGTAGAAATTGGCAAGGCCCAAGAAGCTCCAAAGCTTAGTGAGTGTGGTTGGGGTTGGACAGTCACGGATGAATTTGATCTTGGCTGGATCCACATGTACGCCATGATGATAAATTATGTATCCCAGGTAATGGACCCTATCCATGCCAAAGGAGAATTTTTCCAAGTTGGCATATAGCTGGTGCTACCGTAGGGTGTGCAAAACCTGCTAAATATGTTGCAAGTGTTCGGCCCAAGTCTTGCTGTAAATGAGAATGTCATCCAGATGCACCACTACAAAAGTATTGGTGAATGGTCTCAGGATATTTTCCATCATCCTCATGAAAGTGGCTGGAGTATTTGTCAAACCAAAGAGCATGACCAACCATTCAAAAATTCCTTCCTTTGACCTGATGGTGGTTTTCCATACATCTGTCTCTTCTATCAGGACCTAGTGCTAGCCAGAATCAGATCAATCTTACTGAAGTATTTTCCCCCAATGAGTTGATCAAGGAGGTCATCAATTCAGGGAATAGGGTACCGGTTTCTGACTGTGATTTTATTCCGAGCTCGATAATCAATGCAGAGTCCCCAGGTTCCATATTTCTTCTATACTAGCATGATTGGGCTCCCACAAGGTGATGAGATGGGATGGATGTGCCCCTTGTGGAGCAGTTCTTGGATTTGTCACTTAATATCCTCTTTCTCTAATAGAGAGTGACGATTGACTGGCCCAAATTGGGCAGCGTTGCGCTGGGGGTCAGATCGATGGGGTTCTTGACCTGATAGTGTAGAGGTACCCCGGTAGGTGAGGAGAAGATATCTGAAAATTCTTAAACGACCTTATCTACTTGCTTCTGTTGTGTGAAGAGGTCGACCATAGAGACTCTGGATGTGGTTGTGATATTTCACTTATTTTGAGAGAGAATCACAAAGAAGACAAGCTTACCCATCTGAGAGATGACCTTCCTGCATTGCATAGCAAAGATCAAGGAAATAACACTAGGTGGGACTACCTCGAGTATCCTGTACAATTTCTTGTTCAAAGTAATAATAAAACTATGAGGCCTAGACTCATATACAGCATGAAATTTCCATAAATAAGGTTGTCCCAAAATAACATCACAAACTTCGAGAGGAACAACATCACACAATACCTCGTCTTTGAAGGGCTTGATGCCGTATGACAATCGACACTGTTGGCTGACGTGGAGATCGCTTCCTTGGTGGAGCCATCCAATGGTGTAGGGTTTTGGGTGTGGTGTTGTCGGTAGGGCCAACCACTTGATGACCTCTACTGAGATGAGGTTCTTCTGGCTATCGCTATCCATGATGAAGTGCAACGGGGTGCCTTTTACTCACATATGTGAATGGAAGAGGCGTTCTCCTTCTTCTGACTCATCTAGTTCACCAAGCTGTAGCTTGGTGGTAGCAACAGTGGCACTGGGTTCTGTGTCAATGATCCATATCCCCCTTTCTAGTTTTGTCTTAGAGTCTGAACCTGCATCTGATTCAGAGGCTTTCACTTCGGCCACTAGGGACTTCTTTGAGTGACAGTCAATAGTGTTATGCTAAGGGCTCTTATGGAAGTCACACCACTTCCCCGTATCTTTCTTTATCTTTCTAGTGTCCTTCTTTGATTTCAGATTGGATTGGTTGTCTTGATACTGTCCATATTTTCTCTATCCTTTGTTCTGTGGGTTGGGGCCACCCTTTCCTGGATTTTGTTGTGAGGGGTTCCCAGGCCCAAATTGCCGCATCTTTTGTTTGAGCTTCTGCTCGATTTTGACAGCATATCGGTAGGATGCGCCCAAGGATGAGATGTCCAAAAATTCAATTTCGTTCTGGATCTATCTATGAAGAGAGCCACGATACTTGAGCACCATATGTTTCTCTGAATATTTGATACCCAAATTGGTGCGCAAGGTATGAAATATATTTGTGAAATATGGCACTGCTTGGTTTCTTTCTTGTTGCAGTGTGGTCCATTTGGTATACAAGTCGTCATAACTTCCGAAAGGGTAGTATTGTTCCTTAATAACATCCCTGAAGGATTCCCAGGTGGTCATGACTATAACTAATGAGGTTTCCTCTATTTACTTTTTCTCACAGAAAGTTTCCCACCAATGTTTGACATGGGGAACGACTTTGAGGAGTGCAAAAGTAATCTTTTCTCTATTCGAAAAGTTATGGACAAAAAATACCCTTCTAGTAGATTCAACCACTTTCCTACAACATTTGCGTCTATATAAACTTCAAATATAGGAATATCAAAGTTTATTTGTACCTTGAAGGGGGTGGCACCTCCGCTCGAAGAAGATGTGTCACCTGTTGGTAGCCACCGAAGGATTTGCACGAAAATATCTATCATCTCATTCCTTTTTTGCGTGAGGGATTCCTCAATAAAAAATTTGAAAGGATCCCCTGTCCCATAATATTTATTTTCTCTTTCCATGAGAGGTCACTTGGGCGTGTGAGAGTTTTTTTCCTCAAGAGAAACAAGCTTGAGACCCAAGTCTTTGTACTCCGACCTCGTTGGGGACATGCATTAAGGCGACAAGGAGTAGAGCACTATGATACCACTGATCCAGATTTTATGAGAAGAACTAAATGACTACATATTATTAATAGGTTCTTAACACAAAATAACAAAGATACAGTAAAACTAGTTTTCTATTCAATAAGGAAATAAACTGAAACTGTAAAATGCAGTGGAAACAAGCTTGTTGGAATTGTGGCTGCTTATCTCTGAGAAGAGATGTGACGGTTGTGCTCATTTGAAAGAAGATGATTACAATGAGGCTCTGAATTCCTTTTTACAATAAACAAGAATGCCAAAAAACCTAGACATCCAAAAACCTAACCCTAGGAGATGAAGCACCAAAATTCATGTGGGCCTCGTCTGGGTAAGTTAGTACATCAATTTCCCGGGGTCGTAACTTTTGCATACGATCTCCATTTTAGGCGTATGATATCCCATTGGAAAGGTATCACTGAGTATATTCATTTGGTGGGATCAATCATGCCTTTATATATCATTGAGAAGATCGATCCCGAAAAACCTTCATTTAGGCCCTCAAAATGGCCTTGGAAATTAAAACTGCTAAAAATAGTAAATTGCCAAAATTGTCAAAAAAATGTTTTGAGCTAGTTGGAAAAGTTGGGTGGCCACCGATATCCACCTGGATCACTTTATACCCAACCCTTGGTTCCATATTTCACCCATATGACCACAGCCTCCGCCAGTCTAGGGGTATATTCCACCAGATGTGGTAACCGCTCCACCAAATATAGTAGCATCTCCGCCATTTTAGTAGATCTACCAAAAATATTAACGAATTACCAAAATAACTGGTCTTCCATGGATTTTGACCCCAGAACCTCCCCAAAAACCAAAGCCTTAATATAACGTCCACTATTTGTTAGAAAACAGGACCGTGGAGCAATAAAATAAAACAAATGCAGAAACAAAACACAGAAGACACACAATACAAGAGAGACACAGATTTACGTGGTTCACCCAGTGTGGGCTACGTCCACCAGAGAAATTGCCAGGTCCTTC
>ML779083.1:969652-993708 GCA_009831015.1 Picea engelmannii | reverse complement strand
AAATAAAACAAATGCAGAAACAAAACACAAAAGACACACAATACAAGAGAGACACAGATTTATGTGGTTCACCCAGTGTGGGCTACGTCCACCAGAGAAATTGCCAGGTCCTTCCTTTATTATTATCCAGCAAATGAAGGGATGCAACCTACAGAAAAACCCGCTGTAACTTCCTCTTCTTTCCCTCACAGTCTCCTTGCTCAGAATACAATATTCACCACCAATCCATAGCCGCAATACATTTCCCTCATAAAAGAGGGTTGTCTTCTAGGGAAAAAAACCCTAACATAATCTCTACCATTAGATCTGCGACCTTATAATGAACGGTCCATATTTACAATGAAATTACATATACTTTTACAAGGCAATTTTTGCTTCGGGGGCTTCGCCCTCGAACCCCCGCTGGGGGCCTGCTTGCCCCCAGACCCCCCAGCCGGGGGGATCTCCCCCCCGGACCCCGCAGAGGGGGTACCCCCCCTCTGCACTCCCCCGCGTGGAAGAGTGTACATACTTCTGGGGTGTAAATACTTCATGGGGTATAGACACGGTTGAAAGCAAAGAACCTCTGCATCAGGAAGATAATCAGGCTCCACAACCAACACTACTAGCGCGCCAATGGATCCTTTAATGCTTAACTGCCTAGGATTTTGTATAAAAGGGGGTCTCTCCATCAAAGTTTGGGACATATAGCATGAGAGAGGAGTCTGAGCATACTCGTATGGAATTTTTATAGACTAGGGCATGATTTTTGATATTTTCATCATTTATTGCAGGAGTAATGGCACACAAACTGAGGTAAGGGTGCCTCTTGGGCCAAAAAGTGTTTGACTCGAATCGAGGCATGGAAACATTCATTTTTAGGTAAAATGATGCCATGAACGCAGTGGTGGTGTTAGTTTTCTGATCTGAGCAAATATTTTGTATCTTAACTCCAAAATTAGGTATACTTATGTATTTTTCCCAATTCTTTTGTGGAGTTAATAAATAGGCCTACCCATTTGAGAGAAGGACTCAAAGACGTACTCCACCAGGGAAGAACTCCATTATCAATTTTTTGTGTTCATATTGTATGCTTATGTCTCTTTCCTTTTGAACTTTTCCTTCTTTATGGTGTACTTTTGTTTATGCTCATTTAATACAGTTATTTAATAAGTCACCAGACAAAAAGATCCTGGATCATGTTGGTATTTAGAGCAATCGTCTTTGAATTGAATTGTTGATTATGAATGCTTACTAGGGCCAAGCATAAGTAGGGTGAAGGAACTCTTAATATTTTCAATACCGAAGTTGGTCGTGCATACCAAAGGAAGAATATGGAAGAAGAGGACAAGCATAATGAATAGGAGAAAAAATTTCACATGGTCTTTTATCGCATGTCAGAAATGGTCGAAAAAATGTGTGGAGATTATGAGAAGAGGATGAAGAAGAAAGGGAAGAAAAAGGAAGCACCACCAAATGATGATGCTTCAGTAAACCAAGGGGCTGGAGGAGATCCTCTTGAGCCTCCATCTTTGCCTTCAAGTTCTAGTTCTTCTTCCTTTGAGCATTCTCATCACTCTCAACATTCTAACCATAAAGCCTCTTTTAAGAAACCATTATTAAAGCTTGATGTAAAGTTTTCTTTACCTATGTTTAATGGAGATGCTAATCCTGAAAAACTAGATAATTGGAGCCAACGGGTTGAATTATATTGCTGTGTTCAGCATATTGTCGAAGATAAAGTTAAAGTGTAACTGGATTCTCTTCAGTTGGAAGGCACTTCTCTTGTATGGTGGGAGAGTAAGCTACATGAAATAATTAAGTGGTTGGAGTACAAGGTAAATATCATAGTGGTTGGAGTACAAGGTAAATATTCTCTTCATTCTAGTTCAAGTTCCAATGATGAATCTCATATTGATGAACAAAAGAGGAATGCGTTATTTCATATATGAGTTGTATCTAAACATACTAAGATAGATACATTATTTGATCCGGGTTCCCAAGTAAACCTTATATCTGAAGCACTTGTCAAGAAGATGGGTTTTGTAATGAAACCACATCCAAAGCCTTACCCTCTTGGTTGGGTATGTGATAAAGGAAAACTTAATGTCACCAAACAATGTAGGGTCAGATTTTCTATTACTTCAAAGTTGATTGATGAAGTGGATTTGGATGTTGTACCTCTTGATATATGTGACATAGTGTTGGGAAGTCCTTATCTTTATGATAGAAAAACAATCTTCTTTCGTCATGAGAAAAAATACCACCTTACTAAAGGGGGAGTGGAATATATTGATAGAGCTCACAACATGAGGGTAAATACAACACTTGTTAGTGCAGGGAAAATGAAAAGATTCATAACCACTAATAAGAGAGATTTACTCATGGTTGTCAAAGAGAAATATGTCGGGACATCCAACGCTTTCCAAGGGCGTGATCCATATCATAAAAATGAATTAATTGATATTATTTCTAAGTATGATGATATTTTTTAGGAACCAAATGGATTACTATTATAGAAAGATTTTCCTCACCCTATGAAATCTTGCACACAGGGCCTTTTAACATTTCTCTATGTATACTTTTCATCCCTTTTTGTAAAGTCCAGATATTAAAAATACATTTTTCCACATGTATGCACCTTGCCTACTATGCAACATGCATATACACAAGATGCACCACTACAATCCTCTTACATCGGGATTTGTGCCCAAAAATGAAAAATGGAGTTGGGTTTCCATGTCACGATAGGAGATCTATGATCCTTGGCCTTCCATATACTCGAAACATTTTGACTCAGCCTTTCAGTTCCATTTGAAGGCTATAAATGGGCCAATTTTGAGTGATGGAAAAGAGGAGAAATAATTCAACTTTGAGAGCAAAGTTGCTCTGGAGAAATTATTTACTTCATATTGAGTCTGCATCCCTTTGTCCATTAAGTCTGAACACAATGTTTATCCCCCAAGCTCTTCCCTAATTGATTGATAACTTCATTGTTTCTCTTTTATGAGCTTGCATTTGGTGGAGTATTGAAGTGGTGGAGGCCTAGCTGGAAGGAACTTAGTTTCTCAGTTCTGAAACATGCTGACATAGAAGTCTGTAACATTTTCACTTTTTTTGTTCATATATTAATAGAAATACTCTTTTCCCATCCAATTGATATCTTGCAAATATTTGAATTATTATTTCATGGGCATATTTGTTATGTATATAAATGGATTATGCTATTGAATGTGCTAACATCATATATTATCACCATATGCTTGCTTTGCTTGGTTGTTGAGGACTAGTTGCAGGTATATTTCTTTGAGTCGAATGCTCAATGGTGGACTTCATCAAAATTCTGGACGAGGTAGGCCTTTTATCTTGTCTTGCTAGCATATTTTTTTATATACCATACTTGAGAATAGAGTTGATTTATGCAGTCATTTCCGTCTGTTGTGGTTTACCCCTAGCCATAGATATATTTTCCTTGTAACAGAATTGGCGACCATACTAGGGATTGAATCTTCTTTCTTGGGGGTTGAAGTGTTTTTCTCCTTAGATTCCTCTCGTTCCTATTGCATTTCTTGTCATATCATTGCTTGACAACCTCTTTTCACTCTGGGTCTGATTTTTTCAGCCTTCTCCCTTGCCTAGATTTTTTTTTGAAACATATACGTGTTTTTTTTCTTGACATTCATGTATATATGCGTGTTGTCCTTCTGCAAGTTGTGTACATACGCATTGTTTCCCTAAATAGTCGTGTACATTAGCCTTCTTTGATTGTTTTCTAGGTTTGGTGGTTGTTGGGTAGGTTTTGTTGATTGCTGAGTCTTCTTGGGTCTCTGTAGTGACTGTTAAGTGTCTGTGAGATGACAGGAAACCTATCTTTGGTTGAATTTTTGGGCAGAGTCTTTCTCATCATCTTTTCATTTTGATTGTCCTTGTACATTGGCTTGGGTGTTTTTCTCCTTGGTATCCTACTTGAGTTGTCTATTTCTATACACAATAGAGTTTTCATTTATCAATTTGTTGTTCAGTCCATGCATTTTCATTTTTATTATATTGAAAATACAAAAATATTAGGTATTTTGCATTGCTTGGAATTTTGATATTTTGAGTCTTTGTCATTAGCTTAGTGCATGTAAAGAAAGATTTCATTTTTACTTCAGAATTGCAGAGTTGAAATTGAAAATTACATTTGTTTTAAGAAGCATATCATTCATTTAAAATTGAAGTTAGGACTTTGCATTGTATTCATATTTATTTTACTTGATGAGTCATAACATCATGAGTTTCACTACCATACCTTTTTGAGTAATCTATACCACTAAAATTAATGATATAACTTAAAATTGATTAGTCACGATTTTATTTTCTAGGGTGCACAAACTAGATTAGGATTTAGTGCCTTGGAATAGGATTTTGTGAGTAAACTTCTCCAAGGATATTAAATCAACATATCTGTTTGGCGAAGGGAGTGGATAAATCCATTGTGTAATCGATAATATCAAGAGGCTCCGCTCACCCCAAAGTTAATCACAAAGTCACGCGATTTTGGATGAAGGGATATCCCCCCGATACCTTCTTAGCGTTAGAGATATTTCTGGGGATCTATTCATATCTGGGGATCTTTCTAGTGCCCTTATCTCCATGAGAGGCGATACTTTCAAGGTTTTGGGATTTTATACCCTACCCATATGGTGGACCTGACTTATGGCTTCTCGCATGTGTATCGGTTATACATTGGTTTCTTAGTTGCTTGACTTAGGTGCCACATAGGTTACTTTTAGGGGTTATTTTGCAGGTACCCTAGGTCAGATAAGGGTCGGACAATAGACAACATTTATGGAGGATTACCTCTCCAGGGGGATCTGATCAACTGGTTTTTAATCTCACGATGGCCCTTATAACTGATTTTTTTTACCTCCGATCTTTAGTAGGGAGTCTCAGGCCCCTATTGGGCATGGCATACCTACTTTAGGGAGGGATGCCCCTTTCAACCACTTTATCCTGTTTGTGTGCATATTGGTTGTTTGATTATTTTCGGTGTGCTCTTTGATCACTAGTTGGCCTTAGTATTTTATACTGAGTTTTTATTATCATGGATAGTGGAGTTCCTTTGGATCCCTCATTTACCGCTACACCCCCCGCCATGATGTTCACTCATTTCATGGGGATGAATCCATCTGATTTTCATAATGGTATGAAGAATTATTACACTCAGTCAATGCCTTGGGTCTCTAATAATTTTTCTCATGGTATTCCAGACATGTCTTCTCACTTTCTATCCTCTCTCGCCTCCTTATGTGAATCCAATTTTTTTGTCTGGGGGCATGATGCCTCCTTATTCCCCCTCTCCATTTGGTGGGATTTATATCCCTCAAACAACTCTTACGATAGGAGGTTGGAATCTTCCTTCCTACGAATCCACTTTTCCGGAGCAAATGCTCAAATGGGCAGTCATTCTACTTATTACACTCTGTCCACCTATCGTTCTTTCTCTATGCCAGTTACTACGAATTATTTTCCCATGGAGGACCTCCGTCTATCCTCTGGTGTTCCATCAGGAGGGATTCATTATTATAGTATGGGCAACCCCCTTCATGAAGTTCCTTCGTCTAGGGGAAACATATATCCTCACATGAGTAACCCTTATCATGTCACTTTCTCTTCGCAAGCTCCAAACAGGGCCATGGTGTATACCAGAACCCTTCTTGAATCAGTATGGAGGACGATACTATCCTACCAGATAGGTCCATGGTGTATACTAGAACCCTTCTTCGCCAGGAATTTCTCAAAACCAGTCTTTCCCAGAACCTTGGTCTCAAATTCTGCAATCCACCACCATCGCTAGTCCAGTCACTGGCATTCAAACTGGAGCTCCATCGCCAACCAATGCTAGTCATGTTGGAGATTGGTCAATGACCTATGCAAGTCATGTTGAAGACTCACAACTAGCCATTGCTAGTCATTATGGGGGCATCACTCTAGTATCCATGAGTCATATCAATCTCACATCTCTAACCTCTATACATCATGTGGGAGATGAACCTCCAACCTCTGTCAGTCATGTTGAGAGTATGCCACCAACCATTGTAAATGACGTTGGGGGAATTCATATGATTGATAAGCCTAGATATATTAGATGTAAGGCCAGATTCCTTTGCAGGACTTGTGAAGGAAATCATCTTATTCATTTGTGTCCTACTACTGCCGAGATACTAGAAGCATGGTTCTCACTTGAGGGCCCTTCAGGTTCTGAGTCATCTATGGTTTCCCCACACTCCGTTTCTTCTTTGGTTGATACAACAGTCATGCTAACACAATCTTCGGCTGACACCCCTCTTCCTTTAGGGATTGATGCATCCCTTGACCTTGTTGTCTCACATCCCATTCAACTAGTGGTCATGTTGATGCAATATTTGACTAACACCTCTCCTATGTTCAAGGGTGATACATCTCTTGGCCTTGTTGTCTCGCATCCTATTCTACCAACGGTCATTTCAATGCAATATTCGACTGAAACCACTCCTATTTTTGGGGATGATGTGTCTCTTGAGCTTGTCATCTCACATCCTATTCAACCAATGGTTGAAGAAGTGGTCATGTCGATGCAATTTTCTATCGATCCCACTTTTATAATTCTAGTTCTATACCTTCTATACCATGTCATTAGCATTTATGATACTGCACATTCTGAACAAGAGAGAGTTTTAGTCTCCCCGAGTACTCTCCCTCCAAGTCTTGAGGAAGTTCCCTTTGATTGGGATGGTATTGTGGGGTATCCAATGCCCCCGCATATGTCCTTTCCAGTAAGAGACATTCAATATATAACGAAGATGATAACCTATACTAGCACTCTATCCTCCTTGACTTGGAGAGCTTTGGGTTTTCCCAATCTTTTTTCAGCTATTCGTAAGATACTGACATTCCACAGAAGTACAACATGGGAGACTTGGACTCCCCCATGACATGCCGCCTAGAAACTCCCAAACGAGTCTGATTTAATCTCTTTTTTGACTCGTCTAAAAAGTGAAAAGATTGTTGAGTGAATTTGTCCCTTTCACACTCGTTAAATTGGACTTGAAAGGTCATGAGTCTTAGTTAAGCTCTTTTCCGACTCGTTTTCAAAAAGTGAAAATATTTCTGAGTGAACTTGTCTCTTTCACACTCGTAAATTGAATTTGAAAGCATGTCTATTTGGTATAAGTTTATCCCTTTTTTACACCAAGTTGACTAATATTATGAAAAAGGACATTTTTTGGCGTTAAGTTGTGATTTCATCTCATGCCCTTGCTTGCAGTATTGAGCCTATAGCTGGTTCTTGCTTTGTGTTATAAATCATTTGCCTCAATAGTTTTGTATCCTCAACCAAGCAAAGCCTTGTTCATATCCTTCGCAATTTGACACCCTATACCTAGGAGGGAACATTCCCCCGAGTGTCCATCTCCTGTATGAATCTCCTTGCATTGAACATAGGTATGTTACACTAATGGAACTAGTTTTGCTTACTTGTGACACTCATTTCCTCCTCTGTATCATAGGATTCATTTGTCTATGAAAAAACAAAAAAGATGGGTGGGAAGGGAGTATTATGTTATATTGGCAGTAGTCGTGTCGTCTTTGAACAAAGCACAAAGTTATTGAGTCCATTTGTCATCATAATTTTGGGTTTAGCATGGCCTTATGAAGCTGAGATCATTATAGAGAGTTTTCTCTACCGTCTGGTTACTCTTCCAGTCCCTATGGAGAATTTCATTGATGCATCCTGCATCTCATGGTTCCATCATTGAGTCTATGCTGTCGAAGTCTTCCATATGTCTCATGCTCTTGTTCAAAGGATCTCTATCAACTTGTGTTGGCCATTCCTCAAAAATATTGACTTTGCATGTTGACCATACCCTCAGTTTGTCTTAGAATCACATGATACTGTAGTCCTTTCACACACCCTGGACCTACTTTCATCATTGGTAGGTAACCTTTAACCCAACAATCGACATTTCATCATTGGTTGTTGACTAGGTGGTTTCCCTTGCATTCAATGACAATAAATATATTCACACATTGGGATTCATGTAGTTTCTTGGATTCCATTAGCCTTATTGGTGGTTTCCTTGCATTTGTAAGAATTTTTCCTCATTGGCTTCTATTCATAGGGTCTTTTTCGTGTACCCCTTGCACTTGACACACGCGAAAGACACACATAGTCGTTGTTTTGTGGACATGTTCTTCATTTGATTTCCTCCAATTCATGAAGCTCCTGCTTTGTACCTCATGTTGAATGATGAGAGATGCCTTAATTCTCTCCTTTCAACAGGTCTCCTTCCATCGACTTCATCTCATCTATTCTGGAAATGAGACCTAGATTATTATGAGTACCTTGAGGCTTGCAGTCATTAGTGGCAGGTTCTCTCGCCATGGACAGTTGGGAATACATCAATGTCTCATGATTGATGGATCCTTCAAGTGTTCAACCCTAACTCCTTTATTCACACTTGTAAGAATGTACTCAGTGCCTTGATACCTACTTTCATTATCGATAGGTTGTCTCTTGTTGTTAACAATATATCTCAATGATCAATAATCAAACATTGTCTCATTGTGTTCGACCTCAACTCCTTTATTCACACAATGTAGACTTGCATCTTTTGTGGATTGTGTAGAAGACTTGAAGAAATCCTGTGTGGCCGTGGCTTTCTTGAGCTGTTTCTTCCTTTTCATTGGACTAGTACCTATATGAATTTAGTGATCATGGGAGATCAGATTGTACTCCATTATATACAGATATATTTAGATTGATTTTGAGATTGGTTCTACTGGGCCTTGTTCATGACTATGACAACCTTTGGCATGTAACCGCATTTGTATTTTCCTATTCATGGCCATGGAAAATTGTTTGGTATATTTTCACATGGATATGCAGTGTAAGTCAAATTGGCAGCCATGTATGCAAAGTCAGTGTAGAATTTAATGATCAACTAGTTCTTCTAGCTGGTTCCCCATCACTCCACTTCTGGGTTTTTATAATGTATTTCGGCCATCACAGATACTCCTCTAACCTCACACATTAGGGGGCATATGTTATAGAAATATTTGCCTCACCCTATGCAATATTGCACAGAGGGCCTTTTTCCATTTCCCTATGCAGACTTTTCATCCCTTTTTGTAAAGTCTAGAGATAAAAAATACATTTTTTCCACATGTACACACCTTGCCTACTATACAACATAAGTATACGTAGGCTACACTACTAAAACCCACATACATCAGGATTTGTGCCCAAAAATGAAAAATGGAATCGGTTTTCCATGTCACGATGGGATATCTATGATCCTTGGCCTTCCATATACTGGAAACGTTCTGACTCGGCCCTTCAGTTCCATTTGAAGGCTATAAATGAGCCTATTCCGAGCTATGGAAAAGAGGAGAAAGAATTCGACTTTGAGAGAAACGTTACTCTGGAGAACTTATTCACTTCATATTGAGTCTGCATCCCTTTGTCCTTTAAGTTTGAACATAGTGTTCATACCCCAAGATCTTCCCTTAATACTTATTGATTGATAACTTCATTGTTTCTCTTTTATGAGATTGCCTTTAGTGGAGGATTGAAGTGGTGGAGGCCCAGCTGGAACGAACTTAGTTTCTTGGTTCCAAACTGTGCTGACATAGAAGTCTATAAAATTTTCACTTATGTTGATCATATATTAATAAAAATACTCTTTTCCTGTCCAATTGATATCTTGCAAATATTTGAATTATTATTCCATGGGAACATTTGTTATGTATCTTAATGGATTATACTATTGAATGTGCTAACATCATATATTATCACCATATGCTTGCTTTGCTTGGTTGTTGAGGACTAGTTGTAGGTATATTGCTTTGGGTCAAGTGCTCAATGGTGGAATTCATTGAACGTATGGACGAGGTAGGCATTTTATTTTGTCTTGCTAGCATATTTTTTTATATAGCATACTTGAGAATAGAGTTGATTTATATAGTCATTTCCATTTGTTGTGGTTTACCCCTAGCCATAGAGAGATTTTCCTTATAAAAATTACCTCCTAAGAGGGAAATCCTACATGAGATACATCTTCAATAGGATTCTCCTCTTCTTAATGTGGGCATGTACAGGATGTCAATTGTGGATATGAAAAAGATCAAAAAGGAGGTACATGGCTTATTGGATCAAGGGGTCATCAGGCCCAGTTCATCTCCTTGTGGTTTTCCGATCATGATGGTGCCAAAGAAAGATGGCACATGGTGAATGTGTGTTGATTACTAGGCTTTGAATAAAATCACGATGAAATATTTATACCCTCTTCCTCGCATAAATGATTTACTTGATCAATTGAATAATGTTGTTTATTTCACTAAGTTGGATTTGCACAGTGAATATCATCAAATCTGGTTCATAGAACAAGATGCATGGAAGACTGCCTTTAAAACCAAACAAGGATTGTTTGAGAGGTTAGTTATGCCATTTGAGATTTGTAATGCTCTGAAAAATTTCATGCGTGTGATTAATGATGTATTCATGCCTCTCCTGGATGACTTTGTGATTGTATATTTAGATGACAATCTTGTTTTTAGTGGGAATTGGGATGAACATGTGAGGCATGTAAAGTAAGTATTGGATTCTTTGCAAAGGGAAAAATAGTATGTGAAAATGTATGAATGTGAATTTGGCAAGAATTCACTTGTATACTTAGGTAATATCATGGGAGGAGGACAATTGAAGATTGATCCTTCCAAAATTGAAGTAATTGTGAAATGGCCTGAGCCAAAAAGTGTGACTGAGATCTGAACCTTCTTGGGTGTAGTCCAGTATTGGAGGAGATTCATTCCCAACTTCTCCTTTATAGAAGCTCCTTTGCATGCCTTAACTAGTGTGAAGAACACTTTTCAGTGGGAAGGAAGGCAACAAAAAGCTTTCAAAATTTTGAAGGAGAAGATCAATACTGCACCAGTATTAGCACTGTTGAATCTTCAACAAACGTTTGAGATATAGACAGATGCCAACGAATACGACATGGGTGCAGTATAGATGCAATATCGTAAGCCTATCTGTTACCACTCTGATAATTTTAACCAATCTATTGTTAATTATCCTACATATGATAAAGAGTTGTATGCTTTAGTTCAAAGCGTAAAGAAATGGAAGCACTACTTATTAGGGAAGGAAACAATCATACATATAGATCACCAAACCTTACAATATCTTCAATCACAAAACAAACTGCAAAAATATCAGAACTATAGATGGATGGGTTTTCTACAACAATTTCATTTGGTAATCAAGTACAAGAAGGGTACAAGTAATAGGGTAGCTGATATGCTTTCTAGACCTCCTATTGTTGCTTCTATTATTTTTAAGAATACTTATTTATCTCATGATAGCTATGTAGAACAATATTCCATCGATGAATATTTTAAAGAAGTATATGAGAAGATAACCCATGGTGCAAAGGAAGAGAACTATTGTGATGCAGAAGCATCACCAACAAAGCACGTGTGGAGGACAACTGGGTGCACTAGCATGTATTTTGAATTCCAAAATTGGCATATTAATGTAATATCTAGAAAATATTTTGATTTATGACCATGTTTAATGTTTGGAGGATGAGCCATCACACAAGATCGATGAGGGAATGTATTTTTATTTAATGTTAAAGATTGTAGTATAGATTTGGAGCTCTCGCTCTTATCTATCTGACTCTAATATTTATTGTAATAAATATTAAGTAGTTGAAAGATTTTATTTCGATAGGATAGCCTAGAGTAGTTGGAGGGAATGACTCGAATATCCCTCTTGTATAAATCTTTGTACTGTTTCCGAGAGGAAGTTGTTGAATATATTGTATAGGTTTCCATTGTAGTAAAGGTTGTTGGCTCTCTAGTTGTTGATGAGTTGTTGAATCTATTGTATAGGTTTCCATTGTAGTAAAGGTTGTTGGCTCTCTAGTTGTTGATGAGCTACTGAATCTATTGTATAGGTTTCCATCGTAGTAAAGTTTGTTGGATCTCTAGTTGTTGATGAGTTGCATAATCTATTGTATATGTTGCAGAGTGTTGAAGAACAATGTATGAACCCATGTATATGACTTTTGAATGAATATAATAGAGGAACATTGACCCAAATGTATGGTGTTGTTGTGTTTATCTAGAGGAATGAATGATAGACTTTCTGCTTATTTGAAATTCTTTGTTATTTATTGTTCTTGTGGTTTATAAATTATTCTACATGGTTGAATGTATGAGTCAATGTGAAGATTGAATAAGTTTCAATTGTTTCTCTTCTGTGAGCGAGTGAAAGGTGTGCATAGTGTCCGCAAGGTGTGCATGACCAAGTCTGTTTTGACTTGAAGCACAGAAGAGGTAGTGTGAAACTTATGTATGAAAAGAGTGCATAGGAGTTCACAAGGGGTGTGTGACCGAGTCTGTTTTGACTCAGAGGTTCAATTGGGATAGTTGAAGTTGGCGTGTAGGAGGAATTACACTTAGAGTGATATTGTTCAGGAGGAACATTCAAGAGAAAGAATTGTTGCAAGGAGTGAAAATTCATCCTTCAGTGGTTAAGATTGAAGGAAGTTTGTCCACAAGGAGTGTGTGATAGTGTCTCAGACTCGTTAGCTCAAGAGGGAGAATAGTGAGAAATATTCAAAGGGAGGATCCGTTTAAGGTTTCCCAAAACTAACGAGCCAGATCCATCTCAGAGGGAGGCGAGATTGTTCCAGATTATCATATCTGGGAGGATTATGAGGAGGTTGGCCATAAATAATTTTCGCACTTTGTGGTTCGGGAAGTTTGGAGGTGTTATGAGAGAAGAGTCATGAAATCATGAAATTACAAAGCAATCTTAACCGTTGGTTGCATGGAGGACACGTGGCAGTGGATTAGAAAAATTCGAGAGTCAGAGATTCAAAGGTTTATGTGTGAAGTGGATGTGGGAATATCACGAAGTCGTGAAATCCAAAGCATAGTTGGGCTGTCAGATCCAGGAAGACACATGACAAAGATTCATGGATTTGGGGACATGTGTTTCAAAAGGAACCCAAGGTGGAGGTCATCATATTTTCGAAGCCCGAAGTTGCAAAGGGGCTGGCCCATGGTCCCAACCCATGGTCACATAAGAGAAAGAGTCTAGCATGGGGCTAGTACTTGCAAAATTGGTGTTTCCAAAAGCACTAGAGAGTGGAGTTGCGGGTAACTAGAACCTGTAGGTAACACTAAAGGGACCTATGCGTTAAGCATTCAGGGTCTATTGAAGGCAGAGGAGCCAATTCAGTTCAGGAATTAGAAGATCCAAGACTAGGAGGGCGTGAGATCCTCAAGAGAGAAGGGGGGTTGCTATCACGAGTGGTATCAGAGCCATTACAGAATTGACTTCCGTAGATAGAGGAGACATGGAAGTAGGATGATATCATCGAGTGGTATCAGATACATCAGCACAATGCCGCCTAGAAGACGTGTAGATCCACCCATAGAAAATAGAGCTATGGAAAGGGAAATGAGAGAACTATGAGAAATGTTATATGCCATGGAAATAGCACAAAGAAGAGCACCTGATGCTGGAGACATCAATGATGTATAAAATGAAGAAGTGGAAGTCAAAGAAGCTGTGGCAGAGAATTTTGCATAAGAGTTCTTACTAAAAGTGGTTATTAAGTTGGAGGCTAGAGCCAAGATAGACATCCCAATGTATGTGGGGAACTTGGACGTCAAATAATTGATTGATTGGATACAAACAATGGACAAGTATTTTGATTATGAAGATGTTGATGAGGAGAAGAAGGTGAAACATGTTGTCACCAGGTTAAAAGGACATGCAACACTGTGGTGGGATGAAATGCAGGCTAACATGAGAAGCAAGGGAAAAAAAAATATTAAGAGTTGGGATAGGATGGAAGCCAAATTAAAGGCTAAATTGATACCCAAATATTACTAGATAAAACTATTCAAGAGATTGCAGAACATGAGACAGAAAGGAATGACTGTGAAGGAGTACACATCGGAGTTCTACAGAATGAACATCATGGTTGGAAAAAAATAGAGAGACGAGGAAAAAGTTGCCAGGTACATTAATGACCTGAGATATGAAATCCAGGATGAAATCAACATGATGACAATAAAGATAGTAGAGGATGTGTAGAAAATTGCACTGAAAGGGGAGGAAAAGTTGGCCAGGAAGCAGAGTCAACAAAACAAAGGTAGAAGCTTAAATAAAGGCGAAGGAGTTGCCCATGACAAGGCACAAAAGCCCAAAGGTGATACAGAGAAGCCACATAGTCACTCTAAGAGAGGAGGAGGTTCCCGAGGAAGGTAGAGTGGTGGTAGAAAATATTTTCCTAGAGGAAGAGGAAGAGGTAGAGGGGGTGAGATAAAGTGTTATTCCTATCGAAAGGTAGGACACATGTCTTGGGAATGTCATGAGAAGAAGAAAGAAGGAGTTGAAGCATACATTTCGAAAGTGAAAAAGAGGGATGTAGAGGCAGACGACACAATAGATGGGTGATGTTTGATGATGAAGAAATTCCTCTTGAAGCCAAGGCCAGAAGTTGAAAAACTAGTGCATCGGAACAATTTGTCCAGGACAACTTGCAAGACTAAGGACAAAGTATGCAAGGTGATAATTGACAGTAGGAGAAATGATCATTTAGTATCCATAGAGATGGTGGAGAATTCAGAACTTGAGATTATTGTACATACAACACCGTATAAAGTCTCATGGTTGCAAAAGGCTCATCAGGTAACAATCACTAAATAATGCCTAGTTGAATTTAAGATAGGATGATATAGAGATGAAATTCTATGTGATGTGATTCCCATGGATGTATATCATGTTTTAATGGGAATACCATGAAAATATGATATGAATTTCATCCATGATGGGAGAATAAATACTTATACCTTAGAGAAGAATGGTAGGACACACATGTTGCTGCCAATTGAAGAGAAGAAAGTAAAGGATGAAGCTACAATGAGCATACTTGTCATGAGTGGGAAGGAACTCCCAAGTGAAGTTAATAATGAACAACACATGCAGCTTGTTGTAGTGAGGAAGCCAAGAGTTATCCTTACAAGTATTTATGTGGAATATTTTCCTGAGGAAATTAAGGAATTGATAGAGAATTTTGTTGACATAGTAGTGGATGAGTTTCCAAGATCATTCCCACCTATCAGAAGTATCGACCATCACATTTATTTGATACTAGGAGAAAGCCTATAGAACAAAGCCGCGTACAGGTTGATACCTTAGGAGAATGAGGAGGTGAAAAGACAGGTTCAAGATCTGTTAGATAAAGGATTGGTTAGAAAAAATTTGAGTCTATGTGCAGTGCCAACTGTATTGAGTTTGAAGAAGGATGGAGAATGTGTACAAACTCAAGGGCCATAAATAAGATCACCTTTAGGTACAAATTTCAATTACCGAGGATGGATGACTTGATGGATTGTTTAAGTGGAGTGAAATATTTTTCAAAAATAGATTTGAAAAATGGATATCACCAGATAAGGATGAGAGAAGGTGATGAGTGGAAGACAAATGAGGGATTTTATGAATGGCTTGTTATGCCGTTTGGATTAACAAATTCTCCGAGTACTTTTATGAGATTGATGAATGAAGTGTTGAAAGATTTTCTTGGTAAGTTCTTGATCATATATTTGGATGATATACTGGTCTTCAATAAAAATGAAGAAGAGCATCTGAGACACCTAACATTAGTGATGAATAGCTTACAGTGGGAGAAGTTGTTGATCAATTTAAGGAAAAATTCTTTGATGAATACATAACTCATTTATTTGGGTTTTGTGATATCTTTGAATGAATTGAAGATGGATCCCAAGAAGGTGAAATAAATCAGAGAATGGCCATCACCAGAGAGTATATTTGAGGTAAGAAGCTTCCATGGATTAGCAAGTTTCTATCGGAAGTTCATCAGAAATTTTAGCGGGATTAGTGTTCAAATGATGGTTACAATGAAGAAAAGACATAATTATTTGAAATGGACAGAAGAGGCTGAGAAGAGCTTCAATATATTGAAGGAGAAGATAACAGAAAAATTGATTCCGGTTTACCAGATTTCGGGAAGACATTTCAATTGAGATGTGACGTGAGTGGAGTTGCAATTGGAGTGGTCTTAAGCCAAGAAAATAGACTTGTTGCATATTTTAGTGAGAATTTGAATGTTGCTAAAAGGAACTACTCCACATACAATAAAGAGTTTTATGCCATAATTCAAGCCTTGAAGAAATGGAGACACTATCTTGTTATGAAGGAGTTTGTTTTGTATAGCGATAATCAAGCTTTACAATCCATAACTAGACAAGAGAAGTTAAACCACATACACGTTAAGTGGATAGAATTTATGAAAAACTTCAATTTTGTTACTAAACACATTTATGGTAATGCTAACAAGAGAAGTTTGATTATGCAGGAATTTCAAGTGAAAAACTTGGGGTTTGAACACCTTAAGGAAATGTATCGTGATGATCCAGATTTCAAAGGAGCATATGAAGCATGCACAAATCCTATGCTCAGAGAAAGAAGCCAATGGGCCGAATATTTGATTCAAGATGGATTGTTTTTCAAGGGTTGCCAACTGTGCATACCAAAATGCTTGATGAGGGAAAACCTGTTGAAGGAGAAACATAGCGGAGGTCTAGCTAGACATTTTGGCCATGAAATTTTTTTTGCACAGTTGAACGATTTGTATTATTGGCCAAGTATGAGGGAAGAATTAAAGAGGTTCGTGAGAAAATGTAAGATTTGTCAGTATGCAAAGGGGAAGAGACAAAACACTGGTTTGTATCAACCATTTCCTATTCCAGAGAGGCCTTGGGATGCAATAAGCATGGCTTTTGTGTTAGGATTGCAAAGGACACAAAGAGGAAGTGATTCCATATTTTTGGTAGTTAACAAATTTTCAATGATGGAACACTTTATCCCATGGTAGAAAACTAGTGATGCAATGCACATTGCTAAATATTTTTTCAAAGAAGTTGTAAGACTCCATGGATTTCCCATGAGCATTGTTTCAGATAGGGATACCAAATTTGTTGGTCATTTCTAGAGAACATTGTGGAAGAAACTGGGAACATAACTGTTCTTTAGTTCTACATATCACCCTCAAATAGATGGATAGACTGAGGTGGTGAATCAATGTTTAGGATATTTGCTGAGGAGTTTGGTCACTGAACACCATAGCCAGTGGGATCAGATTCTAGAACAAGAAGAATGTGCATACAATGACTCAATGAACAAAAGTACTGGAAAAAGTCCATTTCAAATAGTGTATGGAATGAATCCAAGGGGAGTGTCAGAGTTAAGAGACCTGGAGCAGAACGAATTTAGGAGCGCTAGAACTGAAGACTTCGGTGTAGAAATGGAGGAACTTCATAATCAGATCAAGGAGCAGTTGAAGAAGAGAAACAATGAATAAAAGCGTAGAGCTGATCAACACAGGAGGAAACTTGAATTTGAAGTTGGAGATCAAGTTCTATCAAATTTGAAGAAGGAGAGGTTTCCAAGGGGAACATACAAAAAGTTGAAGCTGAAAAAGATAGGACCATGCAAAATCCTAAGAAGATTTGGGGAGAAGTAAAGGTTGTTGGATCTCTAGTTGTTGATGATATGTTGAATCTATTGTATAGGTTTCCATCATAGTAAAGGTTGTTGGCTCTCTAGTTGTTGATGAGCTGATGAATCTATTATATAGGTTGCCATCATAGTAAAGGTTGTTGTCTCTCTAGTTTTTGATGAGCTAATGAATCTATTGTATAGGTTTCCATCGTAGTAAATGTTGTTGGCTCTAGTTGTTGATGAGATGTTGAATGTATTGTATATGTTGCAGAGTGTTGAAGAACAATGTATGAACCCATGTATATCACTGTTGAATGAATATAACAGAGGAACATTGACCCAAATGTATGGTGTTGTTGTGTCTATCTATAGGAATGAATGGTAGACTTTCTTCTTATTCGAAATTCTCTGTTATTTATTGCTTTTGTGGTTTATAAATGATTTTAAATGGTTGAATGTATGAGTCATTGTGAAGATTGAATATTTTCAACTTTTTCTCTTCTGTGAGTGAGTGCAAGGTGTGCATAGTGTTCACAAGGTGTGCGTTACCGAGTCTATTTTGACTTGAAGCTCAAAAGAGGCAACATGAAACTTATGTATGCAAAGAGTGCATAGGAGTCCGCAAGGGGCGCATGACCGAGTATGTTTTGACTAAGAGGTTCAACTGGGATAGTTGAAGTTGGCATGTAGGAGGAATTATGCTCAGAGTCATATTGTTCAAGATGAACAGTCAAGAAAAATAATTGTTGCAAGGAGTGCAAAGTCATCCTTCAGTGGTCAATATTGAAGGAAGTTTGTCCACAAGGAGTGTGTGACAGAGTCTTAGACTCATAAGCTCAGGAGGGAGAACAATGAGAAATATTCAAAGGGAGGATCCCTTTAAGGTTTCCCAAAACTAATGAGTCAGATCCATCTTGGAGGGAGGCGATATTGTTCCAGACCGTTATATCTAGGAGGATTATGCAGAGGTTGGTCATAAAGCGTTTCGACACTTCATGGTTCGAGAAGTTTGGAGGTGTTGTAAGAGAAGAGTCGTGAAATCATGAAATTGCGAAGAAATATTAACTGTTGGTTGTGCAGAGGACACGTGGCAGTGGATTAGAAAATTCTAGGAGTGGAGATTCAGAGGTTTATGTGTGAAGTGGATGGGGGAAGTTCGTGAAGCCGCAAAACCTAAAGCATACTTGGGCCGTTAGATCTAGGAAGACATGTGACAAAGATTCATGGATTTGGGGAAAGGTGTTTTAGAAGGAACCCAAGGTGGAGGTATCCATATTTTCAAAGCCTGAAGTTGAGAAGGGGCTGGCCCACGGTCACATCCCGTGGTCACATAAGAGAAAGAGTCTAGCGTGGGGCTAGCACTCGTAAAATTGGTGTTGCCAAAAGAACTGGAAAGTGGAGTTGCGGGTAACTCGAACCTGTGGGAAACACTAAAGGGACCTATGTAAGCATTCAGGGTCTATTGAAGGTCGAGGAGCCAATTTGGTTAAGGAATTAGAAGATCCAAGACCGAGAGGTCACGAGATCCCTAGGAGAGAAGGGGGGTTGGCATCATATTGTCTGTAGGAAAAATTACTGTATCATCTTGGGAAGATATGTATTCCTACAAGTGAATGAGTCCATGTGATACGAGAAGCTCACACTTCTCTTATGTATGGGCATTTTGGGGTAGGAAAAAATATGGCTCATTTGCAGAGGTTTTGTTACTGGACTCAAATGAAAGAAATTGTAACTAAATATGTAAAGGGGTGTGCGATGTGTTCTACTTGTAATCCCACTAATAGAAAATTGGGGCTATACTCACCACTTCCTGTTCCATCCCATCCATGGGAAATCATTTCCATGGATTTTGTAGGGGGTTTACCAATGACCAAAGGGGGTTGTGATTATTTGTATGTTGTAGTGGATAGGTTCAACAATATGTGTATCTTGATGCCATGTAAAAAGAAAACCATTGCTGAGTAGACTGCTAATATTTTATTTTAGTATGTTTGGGTTCACTTTGGGTTACCCACGTCCATTGTCTCAGATCGAGATACTCGATTCCTTGGGGATTTTTGGACTATCTTGTGGATAATGATGGACGCCAAATTGAAGAGGATCACTTCTTTTCATCCATAGACCAATGGGCAGATAGAGATAGTAAACATAAAAATGGTACTTTTTCTTCGAGGCTACTACAACAAACATCCTAAGTTATGGGATGAACAAATAGCCTATGTACATCATGCTTATAACCTAGATTTAAATTCATCCACTTAGAGTTCACCTTTTGAGACATGTTTTGGGTACCTACCAAAGGTTCCTTTGGACTTGATGTATGGGAGATATGCTGATGTGAATGAAGAAAAAATAGAGGATAGATCCCATAAGTTCATTTAGAGGATTCAGCAGATACACTAGGCAGTCAGGGAATAGTTGGAGAAGAGTCAAGCACAGTATAAAGCTCAGTATGAAAAGCACAGGGTTGGTCATCAGTTCCAGGTTGGAGACTGGTTATGGATTCACATCAACAAGGAATGAATAAAGGGTGAAGGCAAGAAACTCAAGCCCATATGATATAGACCCTTCACTACTTTGGAGAAAAGTGACACTAAATCTTTTCGATTAGATATTCCACCTTATATGCAGATTTAATCCGTTGTGAATGTAGAGAACTTAAAAGTTTTTGAGCCTCCCATGATCATGGATCAGGATGAGGAAGTTTCAATTTCTTCAGTTGATGAGTTTTCACCTGAGTACTTGGATGAGTTACAGGAAGATATCATCCTGGATAGAAGGACAAGGACTTCATGTAGGGGTGATGTTGATTATCTTAGAGTAGGCTTAAAGGGCACACATCCAAGCAAGGTAAAGTGGACTGAGAAGGATAAAGTGAGGGGACTTTTTCCTCACTTACCAGTTGATTGATGAAATATTTTGGTGGTCCAAAAATCTCTCAGTGGGAAGGCATGATCCAAAAAGGATCCAAAGAAGGCTAAGAACAACTCAGAACTTACAGAGGAAACTCAGGATGCTCAGAATGGCTTCAGTAGACAACAAAAGGTAAAACATTCAAAGTTCCCAAAACTCAGTTAAAATGGCATGATTGTGAAGAGCACGTCACAAGATTTCTAATGATGCAAATGGATCGTCAAATGGAGTTAGGGATCAAAAGATATAAGCGGTCAAATTTTAGGTCAAACTTGGTAAAAAGTAAAAAAGTCAAGGTGACACGTGGCACCACTGCAAGGGTGAAACTTGGCATGTATGTATAACTAAGTTGACATGGGATGATGTGGAAAGGTCGTACATATTGATGGTAAAAACGTGGATGAATTGAGTGATGATAAGTGTTAGTTTCATGGGAAAATAATATGGTGCCACCTGGCCTAGTCATAGGTTTCCATATGGCACCCCTCCAATGGTTTGAAGGTGTAAAAGTTTTATGACTCCACAAGAGTCGAACTCATGACCTCTCTAGCCCAATTGCCTTACAAATCTGCACCAACCAATACACCAATACATGTTCCTTGTTTATACTATGGAACATATTTAATTTAAGTTGTTATAAGGTTTCATATGGGGGAGAAAAAGGCTAGGCCATTGACCCAGCCCTTGGTTCCATATTGCACCCATACGACCACAATCTCCACTAGTCTAGGGGCATATTCCTCCAGATGTGGTAACCACTCCACCAAATACAACAACAACTCCGCCATTTTAGCAAATCCTCCAAAACTGTTAATGAATTACCAAAAGAACAGGGAGTCTATGGGGTTCGATCCTGGAACCTCCCCAACAACCAAAGCCTTAATATAGCATCCACTACCAGTGCACCAAGGGATCCTTTAATGCTTAATTGCCCATGGTTTTGTATAAAAGGGAGTCTCTCCGTCAAAGTTTGGGACACAAAGCATGAGAGAGGAGTCTAAGTGCACCCGTACAGACTTTGTATGGACTGGGGTACGCTTTTCTATATTTCCATCATTTATTGTAGGAGTAGTGGCACAAAAACCGAGGTAGGGGTGCCTCTTGGGCCAAAAAGTGTCCGACTCAGATCGAGGCATGGAGACAGTCATTTTTAGGTAAAACGACGCCACACACACAGTGGTGGTGTTAGTTTTATGATCTGAACAAATATTCTATAGATTAACTCCAGAATGAGGTATACTTATGTATTTTGACCAATTCTTTTGTGGAGTTAATAAAAAGACCTACCCATTTGAGAGTAGGACCCAGAGACGTAGTCCACTGGGGACGAACTCCGTTATCAATTTTTTGTGTTCATATTGTATGCTTATGTCTCTTTCCTTTTGAGATTTTTCTTCTTTATGGTGTACTTTTGTTTATGCTCATTTAATACAGTTCTTTAAAAAGTCACCTCACGAAAAGATCCAAGATCATGTTTGGACAACCAACACTAAATTCTAGGCAAACTAGATGGGTGGAATTTCTGAGTGAATATGACTTCAAAATTAATCACATAAAGGGGAAGGAAAATCAAGTGGAATATGCACTTAGCAGGAAAGCGCATGAAGTGAATATTGCAACCATTAGTATGTACATGACATATTTGAAATACAAAGTTATTGCAGTGGTAAATTTAGATAAGAATTATTTTAAAATAAAAGAGAAATTAGAGCAAGGACATTGTCAGCAGAGATTTAGTTATTATGAGTTGAAAGAAGATGGAATTCTCATGTACAAAGTTAAGGTGTATGTGCCAAATTCCAGTGAGCTGAAAAATGCAGTGCTAAAGGAGATGCAGAATGTGGCATGTGTCAGGCACCCATGATATCAGAAAACAATTGCAACAATAAGAAGCCAATATTTTTTTCCAGGAATTAAGAAAGAAGTGACTAATTACATATCCAGATGTATGGAATGCCAAAAAGTATAGATATAACATAGACACCCAACATGTTTGCTGTACAACCTGTTAACACTCCAGGGAACTACTTAGGGTTGTAAGCTAAGTATGCCTGGTAACTTAAGAATTGAATACTTTTCAGTAGGTGGCTCAATGGGATACTAAGATAGCACAATGGAGAGATTACTTATCAGAATAACTTAATGAACCAGTGCTTTTAGAAACTGTAAATCAGATGCCAGATAACAGGAAAGGTATGAAGAATATAGCTTAGACAACCAAATACATTGGAATGCAGGGTTTAAACAACCAAATACATAAATGATGCAGGGTCACACTAAGCAATGAGAAGTTCCTCCATTCAAATCATGAGCATAAGCTGAACTAATTGAAACAGAGTACAGAAATAAGATGGAAGAAAAATCTGATTACAGCAGCAAAAGAAAACTGTGATTTTGTATTAAGATAAGTAATCAAAGGATAGACTCAAATTTCTCCAGAATCGAACCCTTGTTTGATTTCAAAATAGGAATTTATAGCCTTTACAATATGGTTACACAGATCCTAAAAATGTGGATCTGTTATTTAATAAAAACAGTCCTATTTTACTTAAACAACTATGCCAATAAAGTCTTCAATAACAGAAAGAGTATTCGAACTGCCTTCAACGTGCAAAAATTGTCATCTGCTTTCTCCAGCTTCCACATCTGCTTTCTCCAGCTTCCATCATCTGCGAGGTAGTGAGGCAGCGCGACACCTGTGCGTGACTGTTTCATTTCTCAATACTCATGGCTGAGTTTTAGGATATGGCATCAAGAGCGTATCCAAAAATCCTCGGATGCTTTGTTTTTGAACAGTTTTGCATGCTATTTAATGATGCATGACACACTGGCATATCTCCAAAACAGGTTTGAAACAAACTGTAGTAGTCGCGTCCGCAAAAATTGGCCACAGAGATTTCAACAGCACGACCGTTTAAAACTTTCACGGGTTACCTGATGAAAGCTGTTGCTTTCAGCAGCTAACGGGTAGCGAAAAGGTAGTTGGGTGCTGTTGAAAGTCACGATATGCACAAAAAGAGCTTTTCACGTTCAAAACTTATTTCTAACTAAAATCAACTGACATCTGACCTTTCACTTTGCATGTTGACCGCCACCTGAGCAAGGACTTGCAGGTCTAGATGAGACTTTTGCCTTAGCTTTCGTTTCAACCCTTTGATTCGCCTTTTGAGGTGTCGAGCAAGAAACTTTAGTCTGCTGCAACTGTTGATGAGCCTTTCCTTCTTCCTTTTCTCCTTAACGCTCTCCTTGGCCAACTTCTCGAATGCTGCATTCGTTTGAGCAAAGTTGTCGGACAACCTTTTATATCTGTCTTTAATCACTCGCTCCAGAACTTCCTCTTGAGCAATTACCTCCTCGAGGTGTTTAATTTTCTGAGCTTTAGTTGGCCTTGGTTTCTTCGACGATTCACCTTGCTCTGTTTTACTTAATGTGTCATAATTTTGAGCGCATTATGTAGACTGTTCAGAGCTCTTGATGGCATGGAACTGATCCTTCTGTTCAGAATCCGAATCCGAGTAGGGTAGATTTAAGATGCTTTTCCCAGTGCTCTGTTGTGTAGGGTGGCATGAGTCCTGCTGTACAATTGGCTCTGTACTCT
>ML779083.1:939757-958695 GCA_009831015.1 Picea engelmannii | reverse complement strand
CTGAACAGGAAATATGGCCTCAGTACCATATACCAGCTTAAAAGGGGATGTACCAATTGATTTTTTGCATGTTACCCTGTCAGCCCACAATGCGAACTTTAATTTGGAGTCCCAACCTCTGACATTCTGTTCAAGCAGCTTCTTGATTTCTTTCTCCATTGTGGGCAGCAGCAGAGGATTGAATGATCTCAACTTTTGACGGAACGGTTTTGAATCTTTATTTAAAGGAATTTTGTGTTGGATCACGTCTGTGTCAAAGGTTTTCAGGTCATCATACTGCCAAGCAAAGATGTCTGAAAACTCTTTCAACAATTTACCATAATCATCCCTTTGTTATTTCCTAAGACACCAAAACCAAAAATTTTCTCAACTGTAAAAACTCAAAAATGACTTGAAGATACTACTGAAAGCTATGATATCCACCCAAAACTCGGCCGAAAGGACGGTTTCATTTTGGGAGTTAACACAACCATTTCCCATTTCAGAATGGAAGTGGGAATTTGTCTCAATTGATTTATTACTAAGCTGCCCAGAATAGTGAAACACCATGATTCCATCATGGTGGTGGTGTATATGTTGACTAAAGAAGCACATTTCATTCCAATAAAGGCTACACACAAGGTAGAAAATATTGTGGATATTTATATCAGAGAATTTTTTAGGCTACATGGAGTGCCTAAAGAAATCGTTTCAGACAGGGATCCAAAGTTTACTTCCATTTTTTTGGAAACATTTGTTCAAAGGCTTTGGGACAAATTTAAATCTTAATACAATGTATCATCTAGAGTCAGATGGGAAAATAGAAAGGACTAAAAAAATAACCGAGGACATGCTTAGAATGTATGTGATGGATCAACGATCAAAGTGGGAAGATTATATCCATTTAGTTGAATTTTCCTACAATAACGAGTATCGAGCCTCATTGGAATTGAGTCCATTTGAGACATTGTATGGAAGGAAATGTAACATCCCAGTGAGTTGGGATAATCCAACAAACAAAGCAGTTGTTGGGACAAAATTACTAAAATAAATGGAAGATCATATGGAAAGTATTAAGTAGAATTTGAAGGATGCCCATTATAGGAAGAAAATTTATGTAGACATGAACAAAGTTTTCAGATATTTTAAAGTGGGAGAACATGTGTTTTTGAAAGTAAAATAAAAGAGAATTTTGTTAAGATTAGGAAGTTTCCCAAAGTTGGTAGCAAGATATTGTTGTCCTTTTGAATTATTATAAAATATAGGACAAGCTGCATACATGTTATATTTTCCTACATCCATGAGAGTACGTAATTTATTTCGTCTATCATTACTTAAAAAGTATGTACCTAATGCTAATTGTTTCATTGATTGGAATGTGATCCAGGTGGAGCACGAAGGGGATTTCCGGGTGGAACCATTATGCATCTTGGACCAGAAAGTCAAAGTTCTTAGGAAAAAATCCATAGGGATGGTAAAGGTTCAATGTATTTTCTAAATTATTGAATATGCTACATGTTATCATGAAGAAAACATGCAGGAAAAATACCCACAAATATTTGACAGTTTTGAAGAAGAAAAAATGCAAGACTTTGTTTTGATCAACTAGATTTCTGGAACCACATCTAATATTTCTGGCCAACTGTGCTGGGAACTTGATAAATGAATGGCACATTCCTTGGGTTATCCCTGATAAATGGATGGTAAATCCCATGGGCATCCTTGATAAACAAATGGTGCATTCCTTGGGTCAATGAGTTGAGAGGAACATGAGATTTTGGTTGGAGTTGTTGTTGTAGTTCTTAAATTACATAAATTTTATTTCTAAATATTGTGATGTAAATTTACATATATGTATATCGACATAGAGTGAAATGAGGAAGACACACAATTGTTGTTGGCATGTTTACAGACAAGAACAACAATGATGATGGCATGTTTACATGCAACAACAACAACGAACCAAAACTTGAGAGACCAGAAGATGAGAAAGGTAGAATGTGTCAGGTGGGCACCATAAGTCTTTTGGGAAGACATAGATGAGAAAGTTTGAGAAGATCAGAAGAGATAGTGCAGAGTTGTACACATATAGTACAGAGTTGCACGTAGAGCACAAGTGTGCACCAGGGCCGAGGGTAACTTTTTCCAAAGCTCAGGAGAGATAGTGTTCTAAGACACGTAGATGAGATCCCATACATCAAAGCTTGCAAAAGGATCAAAGGTCGTGTCCTTTGACACTTAGAGACTTGAGAAAGACAAAGCTCAGGAAGATGAGTGACAATGGCCATTGGATAGAGCATTGTGAATGATCTGGGTCGTCAGATCAGATTCCATACAAGAGGAGTGTGCAAAGGAGGAGTTTAGACTTTAGCCGTCAGATCAAAGCACAAAGGACTAGGAACCATTGGATCTAGTATAAATGCGAAGAGAATAATGGCCGAGATCCATCCTCCAAATTCACGAAATACAAAGTCATGAAATGATATGGGTCATTGGATCCAGAGGACATGTTGTGAGAGATCAACATTTTGATGACTCGCGAGCTGGAGAAGTCAAAGGTGAGAGTTGTAGGAACTCGTGATATGCGAATTTGAGAAATGATCTGGGTCGTCGGATCACCAAGGATCTAGACCGTTGATCTAATATGAAGTTTGAAGTCACGATTTGATCGCAACCATTGATCAGAGGGAGAGATCTCAACTGTTGATTTGATATGAATCATTTCATAGTTTTGTGAGTTGGTATTTTTGAGGCAAGTCATAGCAGTAGTTCACAATATGCGAAATTGAGAAGCACCCCTCTTTCTTGGCCCCTTGTCACAACTAGTGGTCACATTTATGAAGGTTAAGGAAGGGGCTAGTGGTGCTAGACTCCACCTTGGAGTTTTGCGAGTTGGAAAAATCGAGGTAACTCGCAGTTGATCACTCGAAATACGAAATTGAAAAATGACTATTGGTTAGGCGTATGATCACCGCTGATGGTCATGCGAAATGAATCAGCTTAGCCAAAAAACCTAACACCCACTATGTAGATTTCTCAGAAAGGGAAAAAGGCATCAAAGACATGAGCTCGCAGAGGTTCTCACAACAACTGCAGAAAATGACTAATTGCTTCTACTAGAGAACTTGAGGAGCTAGAGGGTGATTGCCAGAGAAGTTGAAGAGTATTGAGGTAACTTCGAGTGGAATGAAGACTCATCATAGAGACTATTGACATATTGTTGTCAGCCAATTCACATTTTTCTAATGTCCTTATAAGCTGCCTACACCAATGTTTTGCAAACCTTAATTTTTCATCGCAATTCTCAAATAAACGACACTTTTTATTTTGTGCTATTTGCACACTCACCTTCGCTTTTGTTTTCATGATTGTAAGCGTGAAAAATTGGTCTTTTGAAGTCGTAAGAAAATCTTCATTGAATTTTCGTTATCATTCTTGTCGATACGCCCATTGCGTTTACATTTTATTTATCATTATATAGTTGGCAAGACCTTTTGATCTGTACTCATTTGACATTCTTCGATTGATTGTGTAATTTTGTTTTATCGAGTTTGTAATACATGGGGGATTGGATTTACATGTTATTTGATCAATCCACTTGGCACATTGGTATACATAAAAACACATTGGTACATTGGTTAAACTCTTGGTATGAATCGTTCTATACACCCCATGTTGCATGGTTAAATCCTTGGTATTGGTTTTGATTTGTGTGTTTTTAAACTATGGCATAACTTTTGATTGCGCAAATGGTTTATCCACTTACCAAAGGTTTCGATTGATTGATTGAAATGGCATATTTATAACACATTTGCGTTGTGAATTGATTAGTTCAAAGCATCGGCGGTTGTACCATGGTAATGACTATTCTGGATGGAAGAAATAGCTCCACCACCTTTGCACGATGTCATTAATGCCATCCCTTATCCCTATTTCACCTCTAGGATCGAGTAAGCCTGTGAATACTCTTCTCCTGTGTATGCTATGATTCAAACCCTGGTTCATTCGCATCGTCCACCATGTGATCTTCTCCATGGAATTGGTGGTGTGAATTGAGCTGAACGGTAGTCAAGCCTTGCTATTGTTCGATAATGCCCGGAAAGACTTAGAAGATAATGGTTGGCTCACATTCGTGCAGAGGTTTGAGGGTTTTAATCTATTTGTTGCAAAATAGTTCACCCTGACTTTTGATGGGTGTAGGGCCAAGATAGGTCACATTCATCTTGAAATCAATGAATATTTCATCAGCTCTGCCACCGGATTAGCATCCACGAGCCATCTATGGTTTAAAAACTCTAAAGTTGAGGAGGTGCCATGGCCACTACTATTCGTCTCATGAAAGGTCACATCCCGTGACAGAGGTATGCTGATTTCCACACTTAAACCGAGGTGGCATGATCTTTTGATAGTGGTTAAACAATTCGTGACCTGTGAGGGTCGGTATGGACTGGTTTTTCTTTATCACCTTCGTTTGTTAATGAATTTCATGGGTTATCCATTGAATATGCCATTCTACTTCCAGCATAGCCTTTATAAAATGTCTAAAAGGTTTAAATGAGAGAAGGCCGATAGTAGCTTGTTCCACCATGGCCTAATCAGACTCATCATTGTTCACCACTTAAATCTTAACGATGATAGTTGGCTAGCTTTTATCTCTCGAAATGGTTTTGCTGATATAGAGCCTGTCCAAATTGACAAGCCCGTGGTTAGTGAAACTAAGGTCGATCCACCTGTGCCTTTCCATGTCCTTCTACCCTCTCCTAAACCCTCGGTCGACCCTGATATCAACCTACCCGACGTTGTAGCAAACAAGGTTGAGGATATAAAAAAGCCTGTGAGTAAAAAGGTTAAAGGTAACCCTACTATCGATGACAAAGGTAAAAAGAATGCTCGACTGATATCAAGACTGGCCCGGAATAAACCTAAGCCAAATGCTGAGCAGAAGCCCATAGTCCTCAGTGAAGACTTAGACTCTAATTTCGAACGGTTCCTAGCTAGTGAGTACCCTTACTCCCAAGGTCTGTGTTCCGAGCCACCCTATGATTTCGTTTCTAATTTACCCCCTTGCCTAAGGAACAATCCTAGCTACCCCACGATCAAGCTTCCTAATGAAACCCTCGGTGATTTTACCAAACCCTCGACTGTTATTTCAAAGCCCAGGCATTCGTCATGTGACCAATGTAACGTGTGGCTGGAAAGCTACTATACAGACGTTCCCTCATTATAGTCAAAGATCAAATCATTGGAAAACCAAGTTGCAGTGTTGACAAGCCAAAAGGATAAGCTTCAAGATAATGACAAGAAGCAGAAAACCACTAGTTCTATCGTATTTAGGAATGTCGAATCAGCTACAGCCTTCGTCAATTCCAAACTATTATGACCAAGTTGTCTTCTTGTCATCCATATATGAATTTCAATATCAGTTTCGTTTTGTGAATTGCTAGGATTAATATAATGATTTGAGTTTGGCTTTCAAATAGCTCTGTCCATCATTCGAAATGACTCTGTCATAGTTTTGTGGATCCTATACATTGTTTTCATTTTGCTAAAAATAAATGAAGTGTTGATTTTGGTAAAGGATTTGGTCATGCCCAGTTTAACAATTGATTGGTTTTCATTGGGTTTGATTCGTTTGTCTATTGGACTGAGTTAACGAAATCAATAGTGTTTGTTTTTTATTGGATTTTGTTTATATCGGATCTGAACAAGAGATTTTTATGCTAAAATTAGAGCACGACCATGTTTCAATTTGGTATGATTTCGTTATGACTGGATTATATCGGCTCTGATTTTATGGTGTGATTTTGGAACGATTTCGTGAGTTTGATTGTTATGATCTTTTAATATGTTATGTGATGTAATCTTCTAAATCAAGAGTACAACTCTGTTTGACTCCGATTTGGAAAGAACGACTCTATTTTGTATGGAAACGATATTCTCATTTAGCCTGTGCAAAAGATCTCTGTGCCCAAATCATAGAACTGTTTTGATTCACAACGACTATGTCAAACTCAAACTGTTCGATTCACCCTTGTTTTGGTTGGATTGTTGCATATCTTGAGTTGGCACGATTGTTTTCGTATGAGAAGATTCGGTTAATTTTTTATTTTGAAATGAATTCAAGTAACGATTTTGTTGACTGTCAATCGATTTTGTTTTCCCCAATTAGCAATAATAAACGATTGGACGAATCCCACAGACCCTGTTATCAACCGATTGAATCCATTGTGATTTCGTTTACATACCAGTTTAGATTCAATTTGCTAATGATATGGATCATTTGTTGTGTTTAATATATTGTGACTGATTTGAGAAAATGATCCTTTTAATTTGGTTTGCATTCGAGTTGATTTTATGGATAGATGAAGCAACTATTTGTGATTTCAATTGGTTATGAATCGATTTCATGACTGTCGGTTATCCAATATGATTCCATTTACCCGATTTTGTGACAACAAATGAAACAGAGTATATGCATCTATGTAGTCATCCGATTGATCTTAGTCTTGTTTTGATCTCAAATTAGTATAACAATTTCAATTTGAATGATTTGTTTGTCTTTCAAATAGCTCTTAGATGCTTATTAATATTTTGAATTTAATTCTTTAAAGATTTGAATTGATTTTAATACTGATTCTGTGTCTGATTTAGACTAGCTACAGAATCGCAAGATTCTGTAGCTAGTCTTTAGGATTGGATTTTTATCAATTTCATCAGCAAAATATCCTCTTAACTTGTCCATTTTTGACCTCTTTCACGTACATTCAAATTGCATTGGACATGCTGTGGCAGTCTAGGAGATATTTGTGTGATATAGTTTTACTTTTAAGTGGTTAGTTTGAGTGAGAGTTAGAAACTTGGGATATTTTCCCAGATTTATGTAAACAGTTTTGATAACCTCCATAGGGATGTTTTACCCTATGGAAGGTCTTTAAATACTTATTATTTTTTGTAATAAGGATCATCCTCACTTGTGGGAGAACCAGGCTATGTATTTATGATACAAACTAAGATGAAAGTTGATGTTTTGTTACATCTTTCGCTTTCAATATATCAAACTTTTGTTTCAAGTTTTATGCATGTCAGTTTGCAGTTGATTATAGACTACTTTAGCTATCATAATCTATTGCAGGATGATATGATTTGATTAATATGCTATCCATATCTAATCTCTTTCATTATTTTTAAAAGTACA
The DNA here is from genome assembly GCA_009831015.1 of Picea engelmannii. Lineage (NCBI taxonomy): Eukaryota > Viridiplantae > Streptophyta > Pinopsida > Pinales > Pinaceae > Picea > Picea engelmannii. Next base: position 951,521 of record ML779083.1, on the reverse strand, counting down.
ACAATTACTTGTTTTCAGTTAATGAATCACATATTTCTCTTCTTCGTTAATTGAATCCTTTCCTATAGATCTTTGCATACAGGTTTATCTAACTGTGAAGATTTATAAATCATAAGATTGTTGTAAATTTTTTATGTCTTGTTTGTCCTGTAATTTTATTTGAAGAGCCCAACAACTTCTAGTTTACGAGAAGCTCGTGGATAATTCGGTGTGGGTTTCCTCCCTCCGTTCAACTAAGACAATCATTACACACAGGACAGACCTGGAGCGTTTCTTCAGGTTAGTTTTCTATTTATTTAATAGTTTATTTGTTAGTATAATTTAAGTAGTTTAGTTAGATATATGTGTAGTTTAGATTCGTAGTTAGAGTTAGTATATTAGTTGTTTAGTTTAGATAGTTTTATTTCTTTTTCACAAAATCATCAAAATCAAAAAACAATATCTCTCTCCGTCTTAGGGCAGAATACAAATGAGTTTTTCAAGTTTCCAAACAAATCTGTAAATTGTAAATATTGTACATTTGTGAATAAGATTTATTTATGTTAGTAGTTAGATATTTAATTTCTTAGAGTTATTAGATAGTAGATTAAAATAGTTAGATTAGTTTATTAGTTTGTTGTAATAGTTATTTTTAGTTAGATTAGTTTATTAGTTTGTTTTAATAGTTGTTTTTAGTTAGATTAGTTAGTTTAGAGTAGTTTTCTTTTTGTTTTCTTAGGACTTAGATCGGCTAACGGAGCTGCTAAACCCGTCAGGGTGGGTTATCCCAAACTTTTTGGGTTATTAGACAACCCCGGACTGGATCCACTCTCCCAGTTGATGGATGGTCAAATTTTGCCCGTCAACAAATGGCACTAGAAGGAGGGCCTGGAATTAATTAATGGCACAAGGTGGTCGCAAGACTCCTCCACCACCTAATCACTCACCTATAGTGACTAGAAGCCATTCGAATGATAATATTCCCCTTCAAACAACAACCACATCAACCGAAGATCCACGGATCACAGTTGAGCCAGCAACCCCTAATCCTACATGTGGTGACATACAAGAGATTGTCCACCAATATTTTATAAGAAATCATAGTGACTTAGCCCGTTTGAGGCAACCAAACCATCCATTGGACCAACCTTTATACTTCTTTGATATTAGAGAACAACTCGGAGGCACAAACCTTGCTGTGAATCCTTCAGATCCAATCCTAAATCTTGCTGCAGGAGGATCTGGAATACCTCCTTCACCACCTCCATCATCCCCTTCCTCTTCTGGAGGATATTCCTCTGATGAAGGCAGTTCCCCTTCTTAGCCTTCCACACCCACTACACCAATGGAAAACTAGAACAACCCTGCTAGACCTTGGCTCGACCAGGATGTCGTAGTTGTACCTGGAGCTCAACATCCCTTACCTAAACATCCAGAGAAGTGGCTTCCCAAGTTTGACCCTAACTCAAAACAGATTGCTGAAGATCACATTAAAAAGTTTATGTTAGCTATAAAACTCTGTGATGTCGAGCATGAAGACGTTGTCTGTAGGTTGTTCCCCTATACTTTCGAGGGCAATGCATCTACATGGTACTTTTCCCAGCAACCCCATACCATCGTGTCTTGGGAAAAGTTTGAGTCATGCTTTTTGGAAAAGTTCGGAGATGGTAAGCCTCCGGAAGTCTTGGTCATGGACCTTTCTAGCTTAAGAATGAACCCAAAAGAAAAGTTAAAGACTTTAATCAAAGATTCTTAACACTTAAAAACTGAATCCTTGCTGATTCCATGCCTGCTGAGAATCTTATAATAGCATACTACACCAAAGCTTTGCATCAAAGTATAGCTATTTGGGTTAAATGATCTAAGAAAGCCACGTTGTTAGAAGCCTTCGAGGAGGCCAGCTAGATTGAAAAGGATATTATTAGTCTTAAAGACTCTACTAACAATGAAACTGAGACTAGTTCTTCTTCCAAAAAGAAGATCGAAATCCTCCCCAGACCTACTCAAAGTAAAACACAACCTGAAAACTATGATTTAGAAAACTTGACTAAAGTTGTTCAAAAACTGTCAAATCAAGTTATATACCTAAAAAGGACGACCGAAGAAGCTTCTTCGAGCAAAGGACCTTACAAGCCCCTGTTCTAGAAGCCTTTTCCTACCAACCGACCTAATCCAACCACTAAAGGCCTTAATCTAGAAAGTCTGCAATGCGCCCTTCAAACAATTCTAGAAGCTCAAGATAACTTGATGCCTCCTGAGATTCTTGAGGAGGTAGTTGAACAAGAGACAGTTCAAGAAGAGGAGTCTTCTCCAAACATTTTTGGACACTTCTTGGATAGCATCTTTCAAGCCAACTTCGAGACAGTTCATCCTTATAATACTAGGAGTAATACAACCAATAAACCTTCTACTGAAAACACTACAACTTCGCCTCCAAAGCAATCTAAACCAGCTAAGACTAAACAGAGTAATGTAAACCCCAACTTAGATTATGATGTAGTTGAAGATCTTAAAAAGTTGAGAGCTAACATTTCTATTTATGAGTTATTGAAATTTCCATTTCTGCTACAAAAAATGTTACAGAATATCTCAGAGAATGGCAAAAATGGTAATTCAAGTAGTAACAAGGTTGTGCAAAACAAAGTTCCTCAGAAGACTTCCACTAAAAACAATCTTGATCCTCAAGATAAAGGAAGCCTTCCTGTAAGTAATGTAAATAATGTAAATAATGTAGATAAAGTAGCTTTAGAAACTGCGAGTAAAAAGCCACAAACTACCACCCTTAGCACTCACAAAAATGTACCTCCATTTTTGTTAACATTCAAAATCTTTAATAGAAATGTGCACAATTGTATGATAGACTTAGGAGCGTCATCCAATGTGATGCCATGGTATGTATGCCAAAATATTAACACCGAAGTTGAACCATCTACTTTAAAAATCATACAACTTGATCGGACAAATGTTAAAGTTATAGGTGAACTAAAGAATGTGCTTATAAGATTATCGTCTAACCCCAAGGTTCATCAAGTCATTGATATTATTGATGTGGATATTCCAGAAGTGTATGGTCTATTTTTAAGCAGGGACTGGTCGGAGTAGTTACATGGTTATTTTGCGACAGATTGGTCTCATCTATGGCTTCCAGAGAACGACAAGCCCAACAAGATCAAGGTAAATCGTGAACGCTACCTTAAGTTCACGGTCACAGATTTGAACGATCCCAACGAACCATTTACACCTTCTCCCGATTCACCCAAAGTACAAGGGATGGACACCTTTCTCGAAAATTTCATGGTCGAGGCTTCACCTATCACCAATCCAGAACAACAGTCCGAGATTGTAGCATATATGCAGCCAACAGCTTCCACGCAACGGTCTCATGTACCCGATGGAAATCAAATTTGGTCTCTTTATTTTGACGGGTCAAAGTCCAAAGAAGGAGCTGGAGCAGGCTGCGTTATTATCAATCCGACAGGTAACAAAACATTGATTGCATGTAGGTTAGAATTTGAATGTACTAATAACACTACAGAATATGAGGCTTTGCTGGAAGGTCTCAGAAAAGCTTTAGATATGAACATTCAAAATTTGACCGTCTTTGGCAACTTCGAAATAGTGGTTAGATAGGTGAGAGATTCTATCCACTGTCTATCTCCGCATCTTAAAAGCTACCAATCCGAGGTATGGAATTTAATGAATAAATTTGTTGCTTTCAATATAAATTCTATTCCTAGATTGAATAACTCTGAAGAAGATTTATTAGCTAATGTAGCTTCTAAACTTCTTCCTGTAGAAGGCTTATCCCCAGATGCATTCTCCGTCGAACTATTGTTCCGGCCATCCGTTCTCGACAACATCACGAACTGGAGAGTCTTTGACAACGATCAGCAGATTATTAACTTTCTGCACATGGAAGAAACTTTTCAAGGCACAATGATAGACAAACACATGCACGACGACAATTTGCACGATTTCACGGTAATACCAGATCCGAGAACTCCTGAAACTTCGTCGGATATGGTAAAATCGATCCCTAAATCTGTTGTTAGATTAGAGAAATTTTACGATTTTCAAGATAAATTCAAAAAATCGGTCAATTGTAAAACCAATAGTTCCTCATTATCATACGAAAAAGTGAACTTAGGAACTAAGGACAATCTGTAGTGCATTAATCTAGGGTTGGGGTGTTCTCAACAAGAAAAAGCTGAATTTATTAAATTGTTCAAAGAATTTAAAGATGTCTTTGCATGGACGTATGATGACCTTAAAACTTTCGACCCTAACATCATACAACATGTCATCCCTATGAAGCCTCAAACCCTACCTTTTCAACAAAAATTGAGAAAAATGCACCCTAAGCTCGAACCGACCGTTCAAAAAGAATTGAATAAGCTCCTAAATGCTAAGATAATTTTTCCTGTTAGGCACACTCAATGGGTTTCTAACCATGTCCCAGTCCAGAAGAAAAGTGGGGAAATCCGACTCTGCGTCGATTTTCAAAACCTTAATAGACCGCCTGATAAAGACAACTATCTTGTCCCACCCATGGAACATATCCTTCAACAGGTATATGGTTCTGAGAGGCTATCCTTACTAGATGGTTTCTCGGGGTATAACTAAGTTCTGATGTCTCCTCCAGACCAACTTAAAACTACCTTCCGTACCCCGTGGGGCACTTATGCTTATCGAAAAATGCCCTTTGGATTGATTAATGCTGGTGCCACTCTCTAGAGAGCAATGGACATTGCTTTTCGAGGATTAATCAATAAGTCCATCGTAGTTTACTTAGATGATGTTACTGTTTTCTCTAAAAACAAAAATGATCATCTAGATCACTTACGAGCCGTTCTATAGCGATGTCATAAATACGACATCTCCTTGAATCCAAAAAATTCCATTTTTACAGTAGAACAGGGTAAACTCTTGGGATTTATTGTGTCAAGCGAAGGGATGATTATCGACCCCGAAACGACTCAAGTCATCGCAAAACTCCCCCCTCCTACATCCAAAAAATCTATGCAGTCTTTCTTAGGCCAAATTAACTTTGTGAGAAGATTTGTCCCCAGTTTCTCCGAAATGGTCAGGCCTTTACAAAATTTAATTAAGAAAGACATCCAATATCACTGGGGACCCCTAGAAAATAAAGATTTTAATGCAATAAAGAAGTCCATAATAGACGCTCCATCTCTCATGAGTCCCGAGTTTTCTCAAGACTTTACACTCTACACTTTTGCTTCTGACCGTTCCTATGCCGCCGTCTTAACCCAAAAGAATGCTGAGAACAATGAGGTGCCCATTGCCTTTATGAGCTCTGCTTTCAAAGGTGTTGAACTTAATTATCCAACTGTAGATCGGCAAGCCTATGTTGTCTTCAAAGAAGTCAAGCACTTCCAATCCTATCTTTTGAAGTCAAGGACGAAAGTCATTGTCCCCTACCCAGCCATCAGGAACCTGTTAGTATAGAAGGAACTAGGAGAGAAGAGGGCTAACTGGGTCACCTCCTTGCAGGAGTATGAATTATAAATCACCCCAGCTCAGATAGTGAGAGGACAAAGGTTATGTAAGTTAGTCACTGATTCAACAACATGACAACAAGAAGAAAGCGACCCATCAAACCTAGGACAACACGATCAAAACGCAATCTATTGCACACAAAACCCTACCAGTCCTTGGTATGATGATATAAGATTCTGTCTTGAACATGGGTCAGCCCCCTGTCACTTGGACTCTACTAAATGAAGAGCATTGAGATTAAAATATGCCTCCTGTCATATGGTTAATGCTATCTTGTTTCGTCAAAGTTTTGACAGCATACTGATGCGTTGTCTTGAAAAAGACGAAGCAGAAAAAGTCTTGCTAGAGTTGCATGCAGGAGAAGTTGGTGGTCATGTTGGTGGCAACACCACTGCCCATAAGGTTTTAAGAGCCGGTTATTACTGGCCCATGATTTTTAGAGATTCCCATGCTTTATGTCGTAAGTGTATCATTTGTCAAAAGGCATCAGGGCTGTTACAAAAACCAACCTTTCCTTTACAACCCGTTTCGGTAGATTCTCCTTTTCAGCAGTGGGGCCTTGATATCATAGGTCCAATCAATCCCCCGTCCTCACAAAAACACAAGTTTATTGTGACATCCATAGATTACTTTACCCCATGGTCTAAAGCTGATGTGTTAAGAACTGTCAACACCAGTCAGGTAATTGCCTTTCTAAATTCGAACATTATCACTCATTTTGGTATCCATGATTGTTTAGTATTCGATAACGCCTCTTACTTTTCCTCTCTTGAGATGAGCGAGTTCACTTTGGAAAAAGAAATTAAATTGAAGTATTCTGCTAGCTATTATCCCTAGGGCAATGGATTGGTAGAATCAACAAATAAGAACTTGATTAAAATCATCAAGAGAACGTTGGCTGAAAATCACAAAAATTGGCACAATGCATTGTTGAACGCACTGTGGGTTGATAGGGTAACACCAAAAGCTGCTGTAGGTAACTCCCCCCTTTTTCTCGTTTATGGCAGAGAAGCAATTCTACTACCTCACATTCTTCTTCCTTCACTACAGTTGTCGCAGAAAATCCAAGAAGAAGATTGTCCCCCTTTAGAAAACTGAATCAATGCTTTGATGAAGCTAGAAGAGGTAAGAGCCCAAGCTAAACGTAAGTTAGATCAGCATCAACTATTGGTTAAGAGCTGGTTCGATTATAACTCTGCTTCTGATAGGAATTTTGAAGTAGGTGACCTCGTCTTGAAATGGAACAAACCACATGAGGGAAAGGGAGAGCACACGAAATTTCAAAACCTATGGCTTGGACCATTTTTAATTGTTGAAAAGTTAGGTCCCAGTTCTTTTCGATTGCAAAATCTAGAAGGACAGCCTGACACCTATTCGGTGAATGGCCAAGCCCTGAAAATATACTTTGCTTGATAACAACCCTTGTATATTATGTACATATTTTGCTTTTGTTTGTTTTTTTTCGTTTGCTTTTTGTTTTTGATTTCCCCTTTGCGTTTGTGAGTTTGTGTTTTTTGAAATGCACATACCTGTATACTGACCTATTCAGATAAAGAAAACAAAAAATTCCTTCGCTGAAATAACTGCTAAGAAAATTGTATAAACATCAATGGTATATTCCTGAATGTTATATCTGTGATTGGCAAAAAGTCTATTGTTTGAAAGAAGTTGACTGATTTCGATCTCTGAGTAAAGCTTGTCATGATCATCTATTATCTTTTTACGCTGTACCTATTCCTTAAGGGAATGACTCAGAAGATGTCTCCCTGCCTTAGGAAGTTGTTTTTGTAAATAAAACATCTATGGATATTAATAAAGGACAGTTCTAAAAAATTCTGATGAGGTCTGAAAAAAATATGTTAAAATATTATGATTTTCAGCGTCACCCCGCTCAACTATATATCTTTGAAAAACAAAACAAAATAAATTATTAATAGAGCTGTGGGAAGTGCTTGTAAACCCGTCGGGATGCTGAACAGGTCTGCTGGCAGCGGGTAAATGCATGCATGATGCCAAGATAACTTCGTTGGGGTACTGAACAGGCCCGCTGGCAGCGAAGCAATGTCGGGTATATGAAAATTTGAAAATGAGAAATATCTTAATGTCCTTTATTCTGATCTAGAACTTGTTGGAAGGATACATATATCAGAGTGGGTTAAATGGAAACCCTGTCGAGGCTATGGACACCTGTTGGCAGCAGTGGCTCTGTCAACAGTATTGGATATTTTATCTTTAATATCGTGACTCACTGGTCTTAAGACTGTTATCTGTTTTCATCTTTTAAAACACTATTGGAATAGTTGGTTAATGATGATGTTTATATGATTTTCTGGTTGTTGTTTCTGAGTTGGAATTATCTTTGCTTTCCTAATCTGAATTTGTTCCTTTGGCAGAGATAACTTCTTCTACCAGTGTGTCGCCATTGTTGGAAGCCAATTCACATTTTTCTAATGTCCTTATAAGCTGCCTACACCAATGTTTTGCAAACCTTAATTTTTCGTCGCAATTCTCAAATAAATGACACTTTTTATTTTGCGCTATTTGCACACTCACCTTCGCTTTTGTTTTCACGACTGTAAGCGTGAAAACTTGGTCTTTCGAAGTCGCATGAAAATCTTCATTGAATTGTCGTTATCATTCTTGTCGATACGCCCATTGCGTTTACATTTTATTTATCATTGTACAGCTGGCAAGACCTTTTGATCTGTACTCATTTGACATTCTTCGATTGATTGTGTAATTTTGTTTTATTGAGTTTGTAATACATGGGGGATTGGATTTACATGTTATTTGATCAATCCACTTGGCACATTGGTATACATAAAAACACATTGGTACATTGGTTAAACTCTTGGTATGAATCATTCTATACACCTCATGTCGCATGGTTAAATCCTTGGTATTGGTTTCGATTTGTGTGTTTTTAAACTATGGCATAACTTTTGATTGCGCGAATGGTTTATCCACTTACCAAAGGTTTTGATTGATTGATTGAAATGGCATAGTTGTAACACATTTGCATTGTGAATTGATTCGCTCAAAGCATCGGAGGTTGTACCATGGTAATGACTATTCTGCATGGCAGAAATAGCTCCACCACCTTCGCACGATGTCATTAATGCCATCCCTTATCCCTATTTCACCTCTAGCATCGGGTAAGCCTGTGAATACTCTGCTCCTACGTATGCTATGATTCAAACCCTGGTTCATTCGCATCGTCCACCGTGTGCTCTTCTCCATGGCACCGGTGGTGCGAATTGAGCCGAACGGTAGTCAAGCCTTGCTATTGTTCGATAATGCCCGGAAAGACTTAGAAGATACTGGTTGGCTCACATTCGTGCAGAGGTTTGAGGGTTTCAATATATTTGTTGCACAATAGTTTGCCCTAATTTTTGATGGGTGTAGGGCCAAGATAGATGACATTCAACTTGAAATCAATGAAGAGTTGATCATCTCTGCCACCGAATTAGCAGCCACGGGCCAGCGATGGTTTAAAAACTCTAAAGTTGAGGAGGTTCCATGGCCACTACTGTTTGTCTCACGAAAGGTCACATCCTGTGACAGAGGTATGCCAATTTCCACGCTTAAACCGAGGTGGCATGATATTTTGATAGTGGTTAAACAATTCGTGACCTGTGAGGGTCGGTATGGACTGGTTTTTCTTTATCACCTTCGTTTGTTAATGAATTTCACGGGTTATCCATTGAATCTGCCATTCTACTTCCAATGTAGCCTTTATAAAATGGCTAAAAGGTTTAAACGAGAGAAGGCCGATATTATCTTGTTCCACCATGGCCTAATCAGACTCATTGTTGTTCACCAGTTAAATCTTCATGGTGATAGTTGGCTAGCTTTTATCTCTCGAAATGGTTTTGCTGATAAAAAGCCTGTCCAAATTGACAAGCCTGTGGTTAGTGAAACTAAGGTCGAGCCACCTGTGCCTTTCCATGTCCTTCTACCCTCTCCTAAACCCTCGATCGACCCTGATATCAACCTACCTGACGTTGTAGCAAACAAGGTTGAGGCTATAAAAAAGCCTGTGAGTAAAAAGGTTAAAGGTAACCCTACTGTCAACGACAAAGGTAAAAAGAATGCTTGACTTATATTGAGACTGGCCTGGAATAAACCTAAGCCAAATGCTGAGCAGAAGCCCATAGTCCTCAGTGAAGACTCGGACTCTGATGTCAAACGCTTCCTAGCTAGTGAGTACCCTTACTCCCAAGGTCTGTGTTCCAAGCCACCCTATGATTTTGTTTCTAATTTACCCCCTTGCCTAAGGAACAATCCTAGCTACCCCGGGATCAAGCTTCCTAATGAAACCCTTGGTGATTTTACCAAACTCTCGACTGTTATTTCAAAGCTCGGGCAGTCGTCATGCGACCAATGTAATGTGTGGCTGGAACGCTACTATATAGACGTTCCCTCATTACAGTCGAAGATCAAATCATTGGAAAACCAAGTTGCAGTGTTGACAAGCCAAAAGGATAAGCTTCAAGCTAATGACAAGAAGCAAAAAACCACTGGTTCCATCGTATTTAGGATTGTCGAATCGGCTACAGCCTTTGTCAATTCCAAACTATTATGACCAAGTTGTCTGCTCGTCATTCAGGTATGAATTTCAATATCAGTTTCGTTTTGTGAATTGCTAGGATTAATATAATGATTTGAGTTTGGTTTTCAAATAGCTCTGTCCATCATTCGAAATGACTCTGTCATAGTTTTTGTGGATCCTGTACATTGTTTTCATTTTGCTAAAAATAAATGAAGTGATGATTTTGGTAAACGATTTGGTCGTGCCCAGTTTAGCAATTGATTGGTTTTCATTGGGTTTGATTCATTTTTCTGTTGGCCTGATTTAACGAAATCAGTAGTGTTTGTTTTTTATTGGATTTTGTTTATATCGGATCTGAACAGGAGATTTTTATGCTAAAATTAGAGCACGACCATGTTTCAATTTGGTATGATTTCGTTATGACTGGATTATATCGGCTCTGATTTTATGGTGTGATTTTGGAACGATTTCGTGAGTTTAATTTTTATGATCTTTTAATATGTTATGTGATGTAATCTTCTAAATCAGGAATACAACTCTGTTCGACTCTGATTTGGAAAGAACGACTCTATTTTGTATGGAAATGATATTCTCATTTAGCCTGTGCAAAAGATCTCTGCGCCCAAATCATAGAACTATTTTGATTCACAACGACTATGTCAAACTCAAACTGTTCGATTCACCCTTGTTTTGATTGGATTGTTGCATATCTTGAGTTGGAACGATTGTTTTCATATAAGAAGATTCGGTTAATTTTTTATTTTGAAATGAATTCAAGTAACGATTTTGTTGACTGTTAATCGATTTTGTTTTCCCCAATTAGCAATAATAAATGATTGGACGAATCCCATAGACCCTATTATCAACCAATTGAATCCATTGTGATTTTGTTTACATACCAGTTTAGATTCAATTCGCTAATAATATGGATCGTTTATTGTGTTTAATATATTGCGATCGATTTGAAAAAATGATCCGGTTAATTTGGTTTAGATTGGAATTGATTTTATGCATAGCTGAAGCAACTATTTGTGATTTCAATTGGTTATGAATCGATTTCATGACTGTTGGTTATCCAATATGATTCCATTTACCCGATTTTGTGACAACAAATGAAACAGAGTATATGCATCTCTGTAGCCGTCTGATTGATCTTAGTCTTGTTTTGATCTCAAATTAGTATAACAATTTCAATTTGAATGATTCGTTTGTCTTTCAAATAGCTATTAGATGCTTATTAATATTTTGAATTTAATTCTTTAAATATTTGAATTGATTTTAATGTTGATTCTGTGTATGATTTAGACCAGCTACAGAATCACAAGATTCTATAGCTAGTCTTTAGGATTGGATTTTTATCAATTTCATCAGCAAAATATCCTCTTAACTTGTCCATTTTTGACCTCTTTCAGGTATATTTGAATTGCATTGGACATGCTGTGGCAGTCTAGGAGATATTTGTGTGATATAGTTTTATTTTTAAGTTGTTAGTTTGAGTGAGAGTTAGAAACTTGGGATATTTTCCCAAATTTATGTAAACAGTTTTGATAACTTCCACAGGGATGTTTTACCATGTGGAAGGTCTTTAAATACTTATTATTTTTTGTAATAAGGATCATCCTCACTTGTGGGAGAACCAGGCTATGGATTTATGATACAAACTGAGACGAAAGTTGATGTTTTGTTACAGCTTTCGCTTTCAATATATCAAACTTT